>JBCNJP010000021.1:2785336-2820717 GCA_039602395.1 Deinandra increscens subsp. villosa | reverse complement strand
AAGGTATTTAATGTAAAAGTAAAAACAATTTGCATAATAGGCATCATTAGGCCGGCCACTTCACCATCATTGCGATTTGCGACTTGTTACAACTCCACCACTACAAACATCTTTTACAATATTTTGGGATACCAAGATGGTGGGCGTGGAGCTCGGTGCCGGCTTTTAAACCCCGCCACCCCTACGGCTTTCACATCATCGGTTTAATTCTTAGCTAAACTAGCCTTTATAATCCGTTCGTCCAACAACTTGTGAATTAAAATTATATATATCTTTAAACACTGTAAAATAGTCAATTGCTTGGAGAGAGCGGACAACTATTTACCAACTAAATTTAAAATAGGGCAAAGTAAATATTAACAGTTTCAGCGGACTCTACAGTCAAGCGGTATATTTTAGTTTAATTTTTTTTCCACTATATATTTTATTTTGTAAAATATATAAACATGTCGTTGGTCTAGCAGGGGTGTAGTCGTGACTCGTGTAGATGTAGATATAATGAAGATGACATTCAAAATAGTATACAAATGATTATCGAAAAGAAATGTGTCTCCCACGTTCTTACATAGGAGGTTGTAAAGGAGCATTTAAAAATGACAACCCGTTCGGACGTCAAAAACACAAGTTGATCACTCCAAAAAAAGAGATCAAAACCATCGGAGGCGGGGCAACTACACAAGCTCAAATTAAGTTCTCTCAAACTGTCAACACCAACATGACCATCATGTAAAGGGAAGAAATCACCCGAGTCATCAAACAAAGATAAGGGAAGTTTGACGAAGATTATGTCCAATTTTAAAATGATGATGGAGCATGCAAATGAAAGAAAAAAAAATGCTTCGAAATAAAATGGTTTCAGGTTCGATTCCGACTTATAGGAGTTTTATCACAATTGATATTTTTCTCTAAAATTGATGAATTTAAATGGTGTAGTAGAGTTCAATTACTCGTTGAATTCGCTTGTCGACATATGCGATAAAATTTTATAATATATTATTATAAAATTTTATAATAATAAAGTAGTCAATTTGTAGTCAGAAGTCAGTAAATATGCTCATTAACTATTTGGGCGTCTGTTTTCAAGCAGAACCATTGCTATCTGCTTTAAGACAAACACTACCCATTCACATCTCCACATCCCCCCTCCCCACTCCCCCCTCACAAAAATCATCAAATCAAAATCACACACATTCACATTCACCTTCAGATTCAGATTCAGATTCACGCCACAATGATTGATCAGGAACGAAGAGGAGCTCCCTACGGGATCCTACTCGCCGTCGTCGTCGTCGCCTTGATCGGAATCCCGATGTTCCTCGGCGACGGCGGCGAAGCCCTAACGGACTTCATTTCCGAGCTTCTCAGTCCGCTAGGGCTCCTACTCCTCCCAATCGTTCTCCTGCTGGCCATCCAGTACCTCTCCTCCGATTCCGGATCCTTCGTCTCCAGCATCTTCTCCACCGGCGAACCTAATTCTATCCACCGCGCCAGCGGATCTCCGGTCGGCGTCGCACTTGTTCTCCTTCTCGTACTTTTTCTTCTATACAACAAGTTTTCTATCTTCGGCGGCGATGATGATTCCGACGAGTAGCGGGGCCGCCGATCTGGTTTGTAGGTCTACTTCGATCTGTTATTGTTTTTTGACTTTACTTTTGCATTTTTATTATTATTGTTGTATTTATTTTCTGAAATATATGATTAGTTTATACTTTATACGTATGTAAAGGAGGGATTTTGTATCTGTACGTCGTTTGACGGAAATGCCCTTGATCATCAACTGTGTCCTGGTATTCCGACTGAGGGTAAAAGTGTAACATATAATTAGCGGGGATGTATGGTGATACAAGAATGATTTGTGTTTAAATTCTATGAAATATTTTACCTGGTGACATTATGGCGATATAGTGATAACTTCTCGATTAAAAGGTGGTATGTTTAAATTTTAGCGGTATTAGCGGGATGTATGGTGATAAAGTGAAGTTTCTCAATCGAATGATTTGTGTTTAGACCCTAAGAAATGTTTTACTGGGTGACATTATGGCGATAAAGTGATAACTTCTCAATTAAAAGGTGGTATGTTTAAATTTTAGCGGTATTAGCGGGATGTATGGTGATAAAGTGAAAGTTTCTCAATTGAATGATTTGTGTTTAAATCCTATAGAATGTTTTATCGGGTGACATTAGGACAATAAAGTGATAACTTCTGGATTAAAAGGTGATATGTTTAAATTTTAATGGTGTTAGAGGGATGTATGGTGATAAAATGGTAGCTTCTTAATTGAATGATTTGTGTTTAAATCATATGAAATATTTAAGGGAGTGACATTAGGACGATAAATTGGTAGCTTCTCGATTAAAAAGATTTGTATGTTTAAATTCTAATGAATATTTTAGTTGTTACAAAATTTGCTATTGTAAAATGAACTCGTTGCACGTGGCTAGATCCGTGGAATGTTGGATCCCGTTTTTGATTATATTACTTGAGATCTGTTTGCATTAAAATTGAATAACGCATGAAATAGATTTGTTTAACGGTAAATCTGATTATATATATTTTATTAAACTTTAGAGTGAACTACATGGTTATATATAAAATTAAATTTTAGTTCTTTGAGCTTAAAAATATGATGAGAGTCTAATTCTTAAATTTATTGTAGAAACAATTTTATTATATAAATAACTAATTAATTTAACTAAAAAACATTACATTGTCATTGTATAATTTTTCAACATTCTATCTCCTTGGATTGGTCGAGCTTTTTACTTTCAAGGAAAATAAAAGAAAACATAATAAACAAGTTTTCTTTATTGACAAATTTATTCATGGTCAAGTAAGGATGATTAAATGACAACACCACACTATATAATGCTTTAGTTTCTAAAACCACTTTATTATTTAACACATAAGTATCGTAGAACAAATAACGTTTAAATTCTTGAGTAAAATATTGTAAGAAAGTTTTTCTCAAGACGATGAATATAATAAACGTGTCCACTCCTGGAGAAATAATATGATAATTAGAAATTAAGAATGTCATTGTAATTGTAATTTTAATTAAATATAAGTAGTTATATTATAATATATAAATATAACAATAAGGGAGTTAAATTGCTATTTCATAAACTTAAAAATAAAAGCACCCTTTTGAATGTGCACCGACGTTTGAATTCTGATAAAATATTGTAAAATAGTTTTTCTCAAGACGATGAATATAATAAACGTGTCCACTCATGGACAAATAATATGATAATTAGAAATTAAGAATGTCATTGTAATAGGTATATTTTAAATTAAAATAATTAAGGGTAGTTATGATTATATATATAAAATGAAATGATAGTGAGATGTTAAATTGCTATTTCTAACTTATAAAAATAAGCACCCTTTTATGTGCACCTATATAAGATGCAATCATTTTACTCTAGGCCATGGTCAAACCGCGTCTAAACCATTGTCGGTCCACGTCTAAACCGTTGTCCAAAACATTGACCAGCACGGTTATGCACTCACTAAATGTGTCCGCCAGTGTATTAAGTAAGATCAACATTCATCTAACCAACCAACACAAAGAAAGACAGTAGTACCAGGCAACAGAATACAACGAAACAAGATGACTATACTAACAAAACCGCAACAAGACAGGGTACTAGAAAAACATCTTTCACTGATCTCCTGGCAGACTCTTGATGATATCAGAATCACCTGCAGCCAAGGCAAATTCATCATTCAACAATCACACTTATTATAATTGTTTCAATCTTGATATAAATCATGTCTCAGATTAAATACCTGCATCAATGATACTTAGGCATGACACACGGAAATACTTTCCACATGCGGTTCCAAGATCAACGTTGTCTAAGCAAAAAATTGAAGTGAAATGAAATCAGCTACCGCAAGAGAAAAAACAAGATAGCAAGAAGTTGATAAAATAAACATTGTTTTATGCTTATAAATACATGTCTTCTTTTTCCGACTAAGATTGAAATCTTTTTGTTTTCAGTTGGAGATCATTTAAAAACTACTCCATCCAACATTCCAACCCAAATCCATTGCCTACCATTATAGTTTACTTTGTCCAGAAACACATGAATATGCCCAGATGTGGACTTGCATAGTTTACCTGAGTTCTCATTCTACTCACAATTACACTCATAACGAGTTGTATTTGTTGGACATGGTTAAAAAAATAAAAAATTGCAGTAGTTGTACATTCTAAAGTGGAGTAACAAAACAGACGTTACGTACTAAAATCCCACCCGTAGAATAGGATCTGGGGTGAAGGGGAAGGGAAAATGAGGGTAATTGGGCAAACCGTGCCTCTATCCCAAAAGACTGAGGCTGCTCCCAAATGGGACACCCAGCTCAGCAAATCTTCCACTTGTTTTTGTTTACATTCTTACTACACTAGATCTCGTATTAACTCACTAAATCTGGTATTAACTAACTAAAAACACAGCAATTATACATTCTTAGAACCATGTTTTTTCCCTAGTGCAAAGTTATTGTAGGACAGTAGGACTAAAGGGGTATCTTTTACCCAAGTTCCATAGTTAGAAAGAATTATGATAGCATTTGGAACTTCCATACCACTCAAAATTATTTTATTTTGTGCTATTTTAGACGTTTTCAAGCGATATCATTCAAGGGCCAAGATGTTTGTTTCTTTCTATTTTTAGTTGTAGAAATTGATAGGCATAGGATGGATATTAGGACCCTGATACGGATCCGGAGTTTTTCCAAAGAAGGGGAGAATGATACGGATCCGGATGATCCGTATGTGGCGCCCGACCCGCGACCCTTTTGGGGAGTTCGAAACCTATTCCAATTGGGTTTCTTGTTCCCTACACTATCTTTATTTTTAGTAATTATTATTATTAAATAAGTTTCCTAGTTTAAGTGTATTTCCTATTATTTGTTTCTCTATTTAAAGACAATTGTAATTCATATTATGGGAGTTGATTTTTATTGAATATTGAACGTTTGTTCATGAACTTTGAGTTCAATTTCGAGACTTTGAAATCATATTGTTCTTGAGCCATTTGATCGCTTTCATTCTGCATCATTTGGTATCAGAGCTTTTGGTTCTCAAATGGCTCTACGTGGAGGAGAATACTTGATTGCTCGTAGAATCGCCGACAGAGGCAACGACGGGAGTGTTTTCAATTCACGTGCTCGTGGAGAAGATCAATCTTCAACTTGCAGAGTCGCCGACAGAGGCAGCAGTGGAGTTGGTCCCGACCCACGGGATCTTAAGATCAAAAGACTCCGTCAACGAGTCCGCGATCTTGAAACGCAACAAGAGATCAAACGGCTCCGACAACGAGTCTGCGATCTAGAGTTGCAACGGGTGATGCACATGAAGGAAACCGAGTCGGATACCGTCGTCTGGGACGAAGGTGATGACGGAGAGGAGCATCCTTTTAACCATCCCCAACCCCGGTTCCTTGAACCGATCCATGAAGATGAAGGTGGTCAAGAGTCTTTATTAGAAGATGAACCGCAATACGATGAAGACGATGTTATTCCCGATGAAGAAGAGTGCTTGTGGGTGCAAAGAGCTCTTAGCGGGATCGTTGTTCAAGAGGATGAACCAGTGAACGATAAAGACAATACGAGTCATGGTGTTATGCGGAAAGTCCAGGAATATTCAATGGTTTCTACTAATACTTTTACTAAATTTTTACAGAAATATCATGTTGTTGATGGGGGTGACACGGTAGCTAAAAGTGATATTGCTCAAATCAAAAGAGTTAAACGGATATTCCCAACAATATGGAGCACGATTGAACGGGATTTGAATTTTCCGATGATAAAGGTCGATTTGGAAATTCAAATTAAAATGATGCAGAATGAAAGCGATCAAATGGCTCAAGAACAATATGATTTCAAAGTCTCGAAATCGAACTCAAAGTTCATATTTTGGCGATAAGTCCTCAAAACGAGGTTACGGTAGAAAGTCCTCAAAACTTGAGGTTTCATATTTTGGCGAATTTTAATACGAGTGGGTTTCTTTTTAAAAGTCTTGTTGAACAGGTTTTGTTCATTGATAGTTCCGGTTGGCCGGATATCACAACCGTCGACGATTCTTGGTTGGCCAAGATCGTTGCCGCTAGGTTTAGCCTAGGTTATCTTCACCCGCTTATACGAATCCGTATCAAGTGGTACTCAGAGCTCAGGTTTCTCAGGATGTCGAATCGTGAGGGAGATCGTCGTCAGTACCGTAGATTCGCCGCCGGAGGCAACGGGCAGGAACAGCGTGACCCACGTGACGTTGCTGAGATCGAAAGGTTACAACAACGGGTTCGTGAACTTGAACCACTGTTTGGAGACACACCGATATATGATGAAGACGGGGTGATACCCGATGCGGAAGAGTGTCTCCGCATCCAAGTATTTCTTGGTTGGGTTACTCTTCCGCTAGCAAAACTCGCGCCGTCCGCGCAAGCCGCATCACCCGCATCCGCACAAGATACACTTTATGTGCCACCGCCCCCGGTTCGTACCCGTCGTGGTCCGCAAATTCAAGTTGAGCGGGTACGTATGAAAAGTTTATATTCTTTTGTCCGAGTTTTTGGATTCAGGAGGATCAAATCAGAGGTAATTTTGATGCGAAACTCATCGGACTTTTGGAATTTAATTATGGTGGAATTCAATTTTGCATTCATATTTGTACGTGATTTATGGAGTTTCCATCGTGTGAAATTAATATTTAATTGGGATGCAAAGGTAAACAAAAATATTATAATCCCATGGGGCGTACCGGTCCTATTCAATCTTTATGGGATACCAACTGCATTGGAGTTTCTATTTAATTTTCATGGATATCTTCTAAGTTTGGGGTTTCTATTTGATTTTTTTGAGGTACCCACAAAATTTGGGTTTCTGTTGGAAAAGTTTGAGTATCCCAAAAGTTTGGGGTTGAGGTTCCACGATTTCTTTTGGGATATTATGAGCTCATATGGGTTATTTTATACTTGCATAATTAAGGATGGGTTTTCCGTCCGTATTGGTGTGAGGATCAAATTTTCATCGGGATTTGCTCTATTTTTGTATAAGGCACAAATTATCAATGGTATGGATATTTTGACTAAAAGTGGTTTTCGTTCTAAAATTAGCGGTGCTCTCTTTGACGTTCTCAAGACTCGAGGACGAGTCTTTTTCGAAGAGAGGGAGAAGGAGAAGGAGGTGGAAAGACCCAATAACCCAATAGACATGGGACCGGCCCGCCATAGTCGTGTTCCTTTGAAGCCGACTCGAGCGACATGCGAAGGTAAAATTAATGAGTCGGTTGTGATGATCTTGGTCATGTCGTTGTTGAAGGGAAGGCGTCGGGATGTTCCGTTTGATCCTGGTGGTTTTGATCCGATGTTAAAACTCGAGGACGAGTTTTTCCAAAGAAGGGGAGGATGATACGGATCCGGATGATCCGTATGTGGCGCCCGACCCGCGACCCTTTTGGGGAGTTCGAAACCTATTCCAATTGGGTTTCTTGTTCCCTACACTATCTTTATTTTTAGTAATTATTATTATTAAATAAGTTTCCTAGTTTAAGTGTATTTCCTATTATTTGTTTCTCTATTTAAAGACAATTGTAATTCATATTATGGGAGTTGATTTTTATTGAATATTGAACGTTTGTTCATGAACTTTGAGTTCGATTTCGAGACTTTGAAATCATATTGTTCTTGAGCCATTTGATCGCTTTCATTCTGCATCAGACCCATATAGAAAATCATATGTAAAGATAATTCCGGTATTTTGGTGTACTATATATATAAGTCATTATAGTTCTATCCCCTGCTTAAAGTAAAACAGGCCTAAAGCTGATAAAAAGATGATGGGATAATAAACTTACTTCCATTGTAATGGTGGACGCCAACCTTGGCAAGCATGGCGTAGTACTCAATCTCAGATTTCCTCAAAGGTGGGCAGTTGTTGGAAATGATGATCAACTTACCTACAATTCCCATAAATACAACATATAAACGTCAATAAGAAAACCAAAGTCAATGCTACTAGAGTTCATAACATATCCATTCAGCTCAAATTTCGACAGAAAGTAAAAATTGAACTAAAGTAGAAATGAAAATTAACCTTTGGAGCTCCTGAGAGATTCGAGAACTGTCTTGTAACCAAGAGTGAACTTTCCACTCTTCATTACAAGAGCCAACCTATTGTTAATACTCTCATGAGTCTTCTTCTGCAGTCTTAAACATAGCAAGAATTAACAACTTGGATTATCAAAAACACATAACACTTGATCATTAATACTCATACACATAAACAAATATCAGTGATTTACCGTCTTCTTTCCGGATACCATTGTAGCTCCTAAAATAGCAACTACAAATTTAACATGGAGATCAAATCAAAACAAGTATATAACCACTAAAAAGTAAAAACTATCACTGCAAAATTAACAACTCACCAAAATAGACAATTAGTAACTTTCAAGATTACATTTATCACAATGTAACCTTGCATAAGCAAACTCCAGTTTTTTGTTCAGATGGTAAAATTAAGTTTAAAATATGACCAATTTTATATTGGCAGCAATCAACAGACATAATATCGCAAACAAAATTCAGATAATACAGAGTTTAGCTGAACATGAGGACGTTGAGATCAAAGACGATATCGAAACAATTCAAAACGGATGCATCAATTCATATAAAAAGCAACATAAACTCCTAAAGAGGTATAGATTTCGATCCAAAATGTCGATCGACTTTTCAGTTAAATCTAACATTATTGTGATCAGATATATGTGTAAAACAGATAGAAATCGTGCAGCATAACGGTCGATTACTTGTTAATACAAAAATCGTAGAGAAACCATACCTGAAATCGAGCAAGAGGTACTCCGGCGCGATTCAGATGGAGGAGAAAGTAAACCCTAAAGTCATGACACAGCAGCTATTTGCTATATATTCGGTCCTTTGGCAGGCATAAGTGGGCTGGGCTTATATTTGATGAGAAAATGGGTTAACGAACTAAATAAAAAGTTCAGTTGTAAAAACAAAATCAATATAGTCACGCTCAGTCACTCACACCTTACAAAATATTTCTATCAGTGATCATGTGAAATATTCATGTCTAAGAAATCTTTTAAGGTCTTATCCCATGACATTTTGAGGTCTCCAAATTGTAATTTAAGTTTATAAAATAAAAGAAAATTACATAAACGCATTTTTAGTCATTATAGGGTTCACGTTTAGCCCGTTTCTTTTTGTGGTAGTAAATAGAGTCTAAACGGAAATTTAGAGGAGTGGATAGCAGCTTTAGAAAGCAAAGGTATAAGGATTACTCGCTCTAAGGCGGGATGGTGTAGGTGGTGAGCACCGGTGTACTGTGTGACATGAGGTTCCCGCTTAAACTAAATGGTTAATTATAAGGTTGTTGTCAAACCGACTATGTTATAAGGATCGGATTGTTAGGCTATCAAGAAGACATAAGGGTGTAAGCTAGAGGTAGCTGCGATGAGGATGTTGAGATGGATGAATGAACACACACGGTTGGACCGAACTAGAAATTAGGTTTTTTGGAAAATATTTGTGGTGGCATGTATTTCGGAGAAGGTTAGTGAGAGAAGATTGAGATATTTTGGGCACATGAAGAGGAGTTAATTGGCAACGTCGGTTAGATCAATGGATATCATCACTATTTAGGGGAGGAGAGGGAAAAAATGGCATGAGATGAGCGCATTAGGCATGATTTGCTAGAATTACACCTCTTTAAAGATATGATCAAGGAAAACTTCATGAAGACGTAGGCTTATGGGCTAAGGACTTCAAGGTGGCGTTTGTTTTTTCACAAAAGATTTTCTAAACCTCTTTTATCTTCTTGGCGCAGACGCGGGAAGACGTTTTCCTCAGAAGACTGTTTGTTTTCTCGCAGACGTTTCATTAAAAAACGTCTGCGAGACCTCTTTTTGGAGAAGATGTAAACCCTCGCTTCCAACCTCTTCTCACACTTCAAAAAATCTACCCTAATTTCCTCTCTGCGCCTCCACCGTCCCGTCTCCTCCCTCGTCCTCCCAGACTGACCGGCACCGGCAGAAACCTCGTTGCCGGTCTCTCCCTCGTCGCGCATCAGAACCTCGTCGCCGGTCCTCTCCCTCGTCGCGCAGCAGAAACCTCCCCTCCGGTCCTCTCCCTCGTCGCGTTTCAGACCTCGCCGCCGCCGGTCTCTCCCTCGTCGAGCATCAGAACTTCGCCGGCGGTTCCCTCTCCTTTCATGATTTGTTCAATGGTTGAGTAAAATCTCTTCTTTTCTTATGATTTGTGTGAAATTTCTTGTTTTCCTTCAAGTTTAGGGCTGAAATTATAATTTATTTTGAAATTATAATGTCTATCTTATTTTGAAATTATAATTTATTTTTTTATATTTGTACAGATAAATATTATCTTTGTGATGCCGCGTATGCACACACACGAGGATTTATGGCTCCATATCGTAATGTACGGTATTGGCTTGGGGATTTTCGTCGAAGACGTGCGTTGACCAATAAAGAAAAATTTAACCATGCACATGCAAAACTTCGAAACGTCATTGAGCGTTCTTTTGGTGTCTTGAAAGCATGATTCCCTATATTGAAGAGGATGACACCATTTCCATTGACTACACAAAGGAATATTTCCATTGCATGTTTCGCGCTACATAATTTTATAAGGAAAGAGGGTTTAAGCGACGACTTCTTTGAACAATACGATCAACCCAATGTTTCGTTAGGAAATAGTCATGTGCAGGTTGGTACGGATGGAGTCGAAGGTGAAGCACATGGTACTGCATCGGATCGGGAATTTATGACTCAGTTACGAGATCAAATCGCTGAGCAGTTAATGCAAAATGTTGAATGAATGAGTGATCTTAAAAAAAATGTTATTGTTGTTTTATGAATGTTAGTTAAGTATTGTATAACTATTAGTTGAATTGTAATGTTTAAAGACTCTTTTTAAGTTAAAAAACAGTTTATTTAAAATTCAGTTTATTTTAGCAGTCTGCAGACGTTAAAAAACAAACAGTCTTCTTCTGGCAGACTGCAGACGTTTGGTCCACCTCTTCTTCTGCAGATGTCTGCAGATGTGGTCCGCAGACTGCAGACCTTTTACCTCTTCAAAAACCAAACAACACCCAAGTGTTCTAGAGGAGGAGGGTAGGGTAAGAGTATCTCATAGAGTCACCTTAGAGACTTAGTTTTACCTATCTATGGTGGCATTTGCATGTTATTTTTGTATTGGCTTGTGTGATTTATCTATAATTTTTATAGTGTGTAGTTTATTACTATCATAGTCTTAGCTTTTGGTTTTAATCCCTTCCTCTGCTTCTTGCATTTTGAATCATTAATCATGTAATCTTCAGACCTCTACTTAAAATCACACATTCAATTTAACTCTATGTTGACTTGAAATCACACATTCAATGTAAATATCTTTTGTTGTGTTTGTAAGGGTTAATTGCAAACAAACATTATATATTATGATCATGTTAAATAAATGAATATGAGAGAATAAACAGTTGTGATGCAAAAATGCAAGCAATGTAACACGAACCAAGCATATTTTTGGTGTCGAGTCTGAATGCCCGATCAAGACTTTCCTGGACTTCTTGCAGTGTCAGGGGGTTCGGGGACAAAATAGAGTAAGATTTGTTGATCCATTCCTATTTTTGAGATTCAAGATAGTAAGATACTTTGAAGATTAAATTTAAAGTTTGGTTTTGCTTGTTTTAGGTGTTGGGTGAGCTTAAAAATGATAAGGTGAAAAGGATTGTTGGATCAGTCACAAAGAGATCAATGGCAACAAGATTTCAAGCTAATTGTGTAGTAAGAGTAAGAGCTTGGAGACACAAGTACCCAGCTTCCAAAATCGATTATTGTGCAGTTATATTGTTTTCGAGAAATAATGATTGTTGATCGCCAAGTAGGCCACCAAAACGATCAATCCAGAGGATTAGATCATGACTCAAATCTTGATGCAATGAAAAGCTCTCGAATTAATAATAACATTTGAGTGATCTTAACAGTTAGAAAAAACGAGTAATTGGTCATATTAAAACATAATACAATAAGATGTTACTCTGCTAGAAATGTAGTTAATAATTCTCATATAATTAGTTAAAAACAAAATGTTTCATAAGAGGGATATGTTATTTTGACGATAATCAGTCTAAATTCGTTCAAAGAGCAATGGCCGAAAAAAAACATCTTCGACAAGCATCATTGGTGTTGGTCATTTCCCAACCTCGGCCTTCCTTATAGCATTCAACCTATCATTAACATGTACATATCATTACAAACTAACAACTATAAGTAAAGTGTCTAAAATATCGTTCAAACGTATACACATAAGGAAAGGTCATTACAAATTAACAATTATGTGTTAAGTGTAAAATATTTACACATAAGGAAACCGTAAAATGATTCAAAAATAAAGATCAAGTCAAGAATTAAAATCAGTACTAGTTGTGACAATATGGATGGTTGGGAGGTTAAATGGGAAATCATTTAGTACATGTAAAATGGGTAGGGCGGTAGGGCGATTTGTGTTTGACGCGTATTTTTATATGAACATTAATGCTTTATATATGTGTACAAAAACTATGGTATTGCAATGCAATTATAATCTAAATCTTTTAGTGGAACAATTACAGAGGTTGTGTGGATTTAAATTTGAGTGACTTTCAACTTGTTCGTGACCCAATTGACCTGTTCCAATTTTAACTATTTCTTTGGAATTGACCTATTAAAGATTAACGTGGTAACTCAATCCGACCCACTAACAAGTATATGGGTCAAAATTGTCACATCATTCAATACCAATACACTTTCTAGTTATGATAAGAGTAAGCTTGAAGCCACTTACTGTGCCATTAATTTCATCACCACTTTTTATCCCACCAATTATGTAGATAGAATCTTTAGTCACTGCGGCAGCTGAAAATCCTCGAGGACTGTTCATGGGCTCCCCAAATACCCACGATCCACGTCGTGGGTCATAGATTTCTACAGTTGAAACCATTGTCTTACCATCGAATCCTCCTAAAACGTATCTGCAAATCAACAATTTTTTAACCTTAAACAACTGACTGATAATCTACCGACTTTTTAGAGGTTTTTTATTTTTTTATTTCTAGTTCAATTATAAAGCTTACATTTTTTCGTCTAAAACGACCATCGAAGGACATCCCCTCATTGTACTCATGCACTCAATTTTTTTCCAAGAATGTTCTCTGGGATCAAATCTTTCAGCCGTCCTGTGACATTAACAGATTTTCTTCAAGTCATATGAAAAGTAGAGACGGCTAAATGGGTGATTTTGTACGGGTCAAGTCGACCCAAAACAATTTTTTTAATTAACAAAAATTTTAATTTCCTTATAAATGATTAGTGTAAAATTATAACAATCTCCTTGAACTTTTGCAATCTACAAGATTGTATGTAGTAAAAATATAATTTGGGTGACCTTCTACGTGTTCGTCCCATTTGACTTGTTCCTTTTTCTAACTATTTTTATAATTTTTATTTAACCTATTCAACCAATCAAGTCAAAAACGACAAAGTAAATGCATTAGTTTAGGATTATAAATAATATAAGGTCAATGATCAAATACCGCAAGTAGTTTTTTCCATCATAGCCACCAGCAACATAAAGTGCCCCATTAAGCTCTGCTGCAGCCAAAGCAAATCGCTGCAACAACATACATTTCACACAAACTAGAGAATGTTCACAAACCAGAAAGGTATTTTAGATATTTAGCCAAGCATTTCTACTAAATTACATATAAAGAAACCTTCTAACTTTTAGTAGGTCATTTAACACTTTATTTTTGTGGGCAACCCATAAAACAATTTTTTTTTCTAACTTGTTTAATTTAAATTACTAATAGCATAAAGTTAACCTTTTCTAGCATGGAGCGTGATGGAATCCAGGCACCGATATCAAAATCCAACATCTCTACAGTTGAATAGCAATCTACACCATTTCCACCACCGACTACATAAATTTTATCATTAACAGTGGCCCCGGCAAGACTCCCATTTTTCTTGTTTAGAGGAGGACAAGTTGTCCACCGATCAGCTAATGGATCGTAAGATTCAACTACGCATAAGGAAAAAAAAGTGTTACGTAAAGGGGGCTTGGATGTGTGTTTTGAAAGTGATATATTGTCGTTAAAAAAATTATGGATACACGGATATTTAGTAATCATAGATAATCAACCTGTTATATAAATGGGCTACTGAAAACATTGTTTGGATATAGTTATGTGATTTCACGGTTAGACAGGATTTGACAAATTATGCTTATTAATAGAATATATATGTAAAATCACTTAGAATAAGTAAATGATTATATGGCCAATATGATAAGGGAGTAAAGGTCTCTTGAAATAGGTTAAACAAAAGGGTATATAGATATTTATATTTAACCCTTAAACAATTAGATATGTTGCGGCTGAGAAAATAAAAAATGGCTACCTGTATCGAACCATTGACCACAGGTCCCACCACCAAACACGAAAAGTTCAGACTCTAACTTTGAAGCAGCCGCATAACATCTTTTACTATTCATGGGATTAAGAGATTTAATCAAATTCTGTGAAGGGGAGTAGCAATCGAGTGATGACAACCATGATCGACCATCATATCCTCCCACCAAAAGTATTCGATCATCAGCTAAATTAATTTCATTTGATTTTAAATCAATATATTCTTGTGGGCCCACATAAGTTTCTAACTCTGACATGTTACGCGTGCCTTTTAGTTTCTTGATTTCATCTTGTGCGTCAGCCTAAAAATCAGAAACCACTTAAGTATTTGAAGTCTACCAAAAAGAAATATTAAGTGTTTTTTTCAACAACATAATGAAATTGTTTAGACAATCGAACTATATATCGCGGGCTGGCAGATTGAATAACTTGTCAAAATAGATAGTTTCTTAATCCGGGTCGGTTTGTATTTGACTGACCCGCAACACCTACTTTTAAAATATAATTATAATGCATTAAATATTATTGCAATAATGATTTGAATCATTTAATTAAGTAATTTAGGAAGTTGTATACGATAAAATATACTTTGGTTGACTTTTGACCGATAGCAATAGTCATTTGAACCAAGAGTTATGTGGAGTGAGAGTTATCAAGGATACGAGTCAACAAGATAAGGGTTGTCCAAACCAAGCATCATTCAAACTAGATAATATTTAAGACACAAAAGTATTATGCATGGTCCACACTCACAAGTAGTTAACAAAGCAAATACATGCAGAAGGAAGACACAAAGAGAGAAAACAATATTGAGTTTAGCATGATGTAGTTAGAACTACAATACATCATCATAGATTAGAGGAGATGTATCATCCAGTTATGGCTCAACAACGTCTCTATCCCATAACCCCCGCCCCCTCCCCCTTCTCGGTGACCATTTGGCGATGTTGTCTTTCAACGCCTCTCATTTAAATGTTAGAGACATGATCGTCAGAGGAAAGTCCCTGAGGCCACGCCCTCGGGACCCCTTCTAATGTGTTCTTTACAACTTATATGTTACAGTGCATTCCAATACTCAAGAATCCTAAATATAGCCTAATCTGACAACAAGACCCAACTTGCAAGTAATTGTAGCAGCCAATACAATGGCACGGAGTATACATTTTAGCTTTATATAACCATAGGCCGAGATTCAAGAAGCATGGCCGTGACTAGAATCATTTAGAAACTAAATATTTCACTTCAAAATTCATTAACAATAGAAAGTCATACCAGATTCTGCTCCAAAAAAGCAATCTTCTCTTCCAAATGATTGGTCTTGTCATTTTGCATTGCTTTAGAAGCCATCATCTCTTTAACTTTTTCAATCAACTAATACGCACACACACACAAAAACAAACAGTTTATTAATACCAATTTATTAATACCAAGAACAAGAAAATACATAACATGAAAGGTGGCAATAACAGGTTGAAACACTTCATGGTTGGGTTGATCCAACATTCAATTTTTGACCATTTCATCAATAATAATTATGTTAAACCTTTAAGTTTGATTACATAAACAATATTACTAATTTGAGAAAAGACTTTGGCAACTTTTAACTTGTTCTGCCATTCCTTTTAGCTATTTTTTTACACAATTTGAGAAAACAAAAAAACACAACCTAAATCGACTCATTCATAGGTAAATTGACCAAAATTGCCATCTTTTCATGATATAAAGTACTCATATTTATAAGTTTATGCAACCTGATCAGGTATCATGGGATGACTTTTGGGTAAATTAGCCGGGTTATCTTTCTTCTTCTCCGCAGTAACAAACTCATTTTTACAGTATGGGGAAACTAGGGCCCGACCAACGAGTTTAGGCCTCGCATAATATTCATCAGATGGTGCGGTCGGGGCCATACGTTTATGCTTTAGTGCAAGTTCTTTAAGCTTCATGCAAATAACATCCTTCTCGGTAATTGTATTGCAACTCTTAACTTGTTTTATATTGATCGGAAAACTTTTGGCACTCTTTAAGTTACCACGAACAACTTCCGCCAATGGAAAGGAAGTTATATGTTTTGTTGTATTACGTGGAGTTAGTGTTGTGCGTGGACAAGAAATCGCTTGAGATGCCAATAAGGACAACAATTGGTTTGCTTGAGCATGGTCCAACTCAAACCAGAAATGATACAAAGTATGATAGTTGTTAACAATTATGGGCTTAAATTGATTCTCAGTTAACACTTCACATTGCAGCCTCACTCGTATATGAACCTAATTCAAGAAATCAAGAATTTCAAATATATAAGTTGAACTTAAGCACCACATATGTAGGAGTGTTTGTATGGGTTATAAAAGTTACTGTATCATATTATATAACCAGAATAAGAAAACAAGATAATCAACTATAAGAAATTGGGTCGTGAAATTAAAGTTCAGTTGATGTGTTTCGGTTGATTGAAGTTGTAAAATAGAGTGTTTGGAAAATTTTGATTACTGAAAATATAATAAATAGGTACATTGAGTAACAGGATATTTTGTGAAATGGGAGTGCAAGTCTCTCAAAATAGGTTAAAAGGAGTATATAAGTAATTCTATAATCAACTTTATATAGGTGATATGAAACTTATCATCCAAAAGTGATTTTGACCCCTAACAAAATCCCATAAGGCTATGTGTAGTCATAAGTCATAATCTTCTTTCTTTAGACGTTTTTTGACACGTGTCGTCTTAGTCAGCAAGAGTTTCATGACTAAAAGTGGTGTAGTCATAAAACCCATCTTATTATTACACAATAATATTATAAAGAAAACAACTTAAACTTTTTTATCCAATAAAAAAAAGCCAATTAAAGAGAGGAGGGGGGAGGCACCATCATCAAAACAAAACGCCATACAAGTTTTTCCCCCATAGCGCCCCTAGGGTGGTGTTGGGGGCGCCATTTTCTTCCTCTCACACCCAGTACAGATAGCCTTCAAAATGTCTTTATCCAAACATTCCTAAAAGTCGATATGAGTGGCAAATCATGTGCTTTCGACCGGGGTACACACTACCATAACAAAATTACATTTAACAAACTTCCATTTTTTAGTTATCTTTTCTACATTACAAACAATTTTAGTAAAAATAAAAAATAAAAAGTCAGATACAATGAAAAGGTCAAACACACCTGAGCTGGGTATGCTGTTTTTCGTGAACCATCACAAGTCCAGGCATAAGGGTCAATGTTCATTTGACCCGAGCTGGCAGCCTCAAAGATTCCGAGTAATGTTCTATCTGTATAGTTGAAAAGAAATAAAGGTAGACCGGGTTCGATTTTTTTCACAAAGCCAAAGTGTTGGCTTGGTAAACCTGTCACAATTTGGGGATTTATATTATGAAGTTTTGAATTCAAAATTTTTACATAAGAAAAATAAAGTAATTCTAAGTCGAATTGGAATACTAACCAAATAGTTTCTTTTGAAGACATTCATTGATTGTTGTTTTAGTAGCACCAAAAATTACACCACCAAGCTCTCTTTTGCATAAACCTCTAGTACTTGATGAACCATAATAGCTGCCCATCTTGAATCCCAACAATAAAACCTTATATTCACAAATTTAGACCCAATAAGATAAACACACATGAAAAAATTTGGAAAAAATTGAAAGAATAATGACAATTGTTAACCTAATTCAACCTAAAGAACATTAAGAATAGCTAATATCAACAATGTGTATATCATATGATTATAATGACATTGTATGCATAATTAAAAGAACTTTTTATGACATGAAATTCCATATCTTTTGTCTGATTAGTCCTCAAACAAATAATTTATAGCGAAACTAGAGAAGGGTCAAGAGGGTCCATTGACTCCTGGTTGTCAAAATTTGTGGTTTATATATTATACAAGTTGGACGCTTTGTTAAGGAAAAAAACATAAGTTTAAGATAAGCCTCTAGGGAGAAGTTCTCGATTTTAAGAATTTATAATATCTTACAAGAATCGAGCTAGACACTAATCAGTTGCAAACACTAATCATGAATCATACACACTTAAGCAGGAAAATAAAAACACGAGAGTTTACGTGATTCGGTCTAAACCAACATATGTCTAAAAGGTTTCTATACTTCTTTGTGTTCAACGTTCAAATGAAAGAGCTATAGTTACAAGGTATTTATAGAGGAAATTAGGGCAACATCTAGTAATCATAATGGGCCAGGCCCAATACTTAGTGACACTGGGCCACCACACCGAACACATACTTGAAGTGACATGGGCCCCACACACAACACAACATCCATAAAAGATACATTAATATTATTGGTTTCGATGGATTTGATGGGTATTGTTGTTATTGTGGCCCTGTTTTAAACTTCAATCTCATTACTTGTGGAAACAACGGCCATCTATGCAGATGATAGAAAGTTGCCTCCACTTTTTCCAATAATTCATGAATATATAGGCAATAAAATTCAGTTCATGCTCAAAAGCTTCGGTATATGGCCTTTGCAAATTGCAGTGCAAGATGGTTACGTTTGTATCTCATGTTTTAGTTCTTTAAATTTTAATTTTAGTAGGAAATCTACACTAATGACATCAAAACTCTTTTATCTTGAAAGATACTTATATTTAGGGATCTAAAACAATATGATCCAAGCACACACTTGAAATTGTGGCTTGTTTTATTCAAAAGAAACACGATAATTTCGCCATATATATAAACTTATCTCAGCCCGACAAAAAAGGAGGGTCTGAAATATAACTTTTGGACATGTCGAAAGGCCCCAAAGTTTTAGTTCGTTTGGGGCCTTCAAATCCTTTGAACATTAAGTGTTTATAAACTAATAAACATACTAAAAATCACACATGCATACACCTAATAGACGAACATGGAGCTTGATCAAATGATCAAAAACCCTTTGAATAAAAATCACACATGCATACACCTAATTAAGACTACAATTAACCCACACAAAAAAACTTATGATTAATAGAAATAGATTAACTCAGAAAAAAATAAATAGCTTGCAACCTACAAATCCCTAAGATGTTAAGAACTTACCTGTGATGGTAGTGCTAAATGGTAAGGAACTTGTGCAAGAAGTTGTGCTTTATATAGACATAATGGCATGCTTTAAAGGTTGTACTTGATGCAAAGAGTTTTGTATTGTACTTGTTCTTTTCTAGCAAACAATCGAAGATTATTCTAGAAAATCTAAACTTTTGTAAAATAACCTACATTTTATATTAGTTGGGTGATTATTGAAAATTATTTTACAAAATCTAAACTTTTGTAAAATAACCTACGTTTTACTATTAGTTGGATGATTCTTAATAACATATAACATATTATAAAATATTGGTTCTTTATGTACATGTGGCATACCAACATCTGGCGGATCTTGAATTTTTTTTTGTGGGTGACCGAAAATTAGTGGTGACCGAATCAATATATAATTTTTTTTAGTGGTGACCAAGACGATATATATAAAAAATTTCTTCGTAAAACACGTATATATAAAAAATTTCTTCGTAAAACACGTATATTCGGTAGCTCTGGACAAAAAATCAGCAGCCCTTGTTCCAAAGTTCCCTCTTGTTATCGACTACATTTTACTATGTTGCGTTTAGATAAACAATCAAAAAGGAAAAAAATATTTGATGGTCGTCACGTAACATCTATTAGACGGGGCCATGTGACTCAATTAATGAAAGTTACTATTAATAGTCACTCAACTTTGTTAATGTTAGACATAAATAATGTACCATAAGTTTATTATTAGTTGTGACATTATATTGGTATGTATTTATCTGAGTATGTGTCGAATAAGTTAGGTTGTAAATAAGGTAGTTATGTTGGTTAGGAAAACGGTCGTCTCATAGGGATGTTATAACCACAAAGACGACGCTTTATTATGTGCGTACTGATTCTAAATAAAAAATAAGTTACTTTGGTTGAACTTTTATTCATTTTTCACATACAAATTTCCCTCCAAACTTGTCACCATTAACTTGTCAAATTCGTTGCTGATTTGTTTGATACGAAATAATCTAATACGTAAAACATAATGATGAATAGATGTAACACAATGATATGAAAACGTGTTGTTCAAATATGATAAGTTCTCAAAAACAGTGATATTGTATGCTTCTAGTATGTAAAATATGATGATAACATAATAACAAATTCATCTAATGCTTAAAAAACAATAATAAAATAATATGAAAAGAACTAAAACATAAAACACAATTATAGATAAATCTTACACAAGACTTGTAATATAAAACACAATAACTGAAATGTGTTCCCTTTAAGATTAATAAAAAGACATGTGATAAAGAATATAATCCTTTCTAGATTTTTTAGGCTTAAAACCAAACTTGAAAATTAAAATAACTAGAAAAGGGTATAAGTGTGTGTGCGTGTAAAGAAAGAGAGGTGTGTGATGGGTGCAAGCAAAAAAAGCGTGTGGTGAGACCATCTCTAATGGTTAGGGTTAGGGACGTACTTCTTTTCAATAAGCTAGGTTTTAAATAAACACGAACGGAGGATGTTCATGTTCGTTCGTTTATTTTAACTGAACAAATGATCGAACACAAACATTTAAATGAATGATGTTTTCTTGTTTGTGTTCATTCGTTAAGAAATTAAGTATGTTCATGTCCGTTCATGTTCATTTCTTAATAGTATAAATGAACGGTTCACCAATGTAATAGACATAACTAAACAACATAAAGAGACATAAATAAAATAAACAATACAAAACAAACATATTTGAATATTAATGTCGCTACATTAATATTTCAATTACTGTACATTATGATATATATATCTTTTTGAGGTTAACCTAAACTAATTTGAATAATATTTTGAGCTAACCCTCAAATTAAACTAACTAAATCCCGTATATTTCGAGTTCTATAGGCTAAAGTAATTAAAAAAATATATAAATCACTTGTCAATAATAATAAACGAATGAACATAAATAAATGAATATAAATGAACGAACATGACCGAACGTTCACGAACATAAATGAACGAACAAGACATGTGTTCATATTCGTGTAAGTTAGTAAGTATATGAACAAAAATATTTGCTCATGTTCGTTCATTAACTAAAGAACATGAACAACCGTTATACCAAATGATTCACTTATAGTTCATTGAACGTTCAATTCATTTGCATTCTTATAGTCGGCATGTCACATTAGCTTTTATCATCCTTCCCAATTCCCATATGCACATTTTACCCCAATACTACCATACACATACCATTTATTTATTGTGTGTGTGAGGAATAAAAAATAAATGACAAGGGTTGCGCACGTAGCATCGGGCGGAAGGGGAAATGATGGATGAGTTCAACGCTGGGAGGGCGTTGATGACTAGGCTGGATGGGTACTACGCAGAGCCGGTCCTGAGAATTTGGATGCTCAGGGCGCGAGTCAAAAATTTACCCCCTGTTAAAAACTTTAAATAGTACAACACAAAGTTTTAAGAGTTTGGAACCTAGTCAAGCTAAGCGGTTCATCCCCACACCGATTTTATTAACTAAATAAAAAGTTTCAAACTTACAGTTAAATTACAACATATAAATCATCTAAAATGATTTTCATTATCTTCAAACATTCTATCAAATTCGTTTTCATTTTCATCAACATTATTTTCCTCAACATTATTCTCATTACCATTACTATTTCATCAACATTATTTTCACTAATATTACTGTCTTCCACATTCTTTTCATCAACATTTTCTCCACTAGTATTACCTTCATGTCTAAAATATTTTTTTAAAAATCCTTGTAAAGATTGAGTAAGTTTTCTTGTTGTTTTTTCCTTTTTCTATTTTGGGCACCAGATGGTTGTACACGAGGGGCATGATATCAATGACAAAAATATATTTAAAAGTAGAATAAATGGAACAATATCACCTGATGAGTGATGACTGATGTGATGTTGTGTTCTCTTCGAAAAATAATAAGATCGTCGTTCGCAATTGATGCCTCCTTCCAATTTGATGCTCAGGGTTGTAGCTAGAGGTGTACATAAAAACCGGTTTACAAACCGAACCGGTATAAAAACCGAAACCGGTTCGAGATAAAAACCGATTTTAAGAAAATCGATTCGGTTCAAGTATAAACTGGTAGTTTCTCATCGATTTGGCATTCTCATTTAGCGAACCGGTTTCAAACCGGGTTGTCTTTGAAACCGATTTGGAACCGGTTTAGAAACTGGTCCGGAACCGCTTTAGAAAACTGTTTATTATTAATTCCAATTAACCATTAATCATTAAATGTTATTAGCTGTAATTCCAATACAAATAGAAGTAGTACATTTTTAGTTTTACTAATACTTGAAAGCTTTAAATTTTTAGTCTTGTACTCTTGGCCAACTTTTTTCTCTTATATCAAGCCTTAAGCTTTTGCTTAGTTGATTATTTGAGGAATTAAAAAAAGCAAAAAAAAAGGTTTTTTACAAACCGGTTCAACCCAAACCGGTTTCAAACTGACCCGATTCAGTTCTATAGGTTTGAGGTTTTGTTGCTTCAAACCGGTTTGTAACCGAACCGATTTTGTTCAAACCGGTTTTGACCAAAGTTGACCAAACCGGTTTCGGTTTACAACCCGAACCAGTTTGAAAAAAAACCGATTTTGTACACCTCTAGTTGTAGCCCATCTGGCCCATGCCCAGGGCCTGCCCTGGTGCTACGGGAGGAGAAAAACCTCCGCGTTGGAGGGAGCTTGATTACAGCAAAAGTATATATTTTACTGATTTTTGTATGCTATCTTAAATCTTGTAAAAAGAATTAATAAATATGTGTTTTTAATATTTTGAGGCAAAACACTACTTTTGTGTTATCATGTTCATGTCTTGTGTGTATATTATAAGTTAAGTTAAAATAAGAAGTCTTTTAAATCTTAAAAGTTTAAGAATGATTCTGGGTCTGACACGTAATTTTTTATTATTTTAAAGGAGAATATTTTAGACTTAGTTATTTTTGTTGAAATTTTATAAAATCCCCCCCCCCCCCCTCCTCATTTTTTAGATCTTCATAATTTTTACATACGATATTATTTTATAAAAAAAATTACACCATAAGAACGAACATGTTTTTTATTTTTAAGATGCGTACAATGTTGCTATATATAAAATAAAAAATTACTACTTGGGTTTTCCTATTGTGTCATTGTGTCTTTTTACTCGTTATTGTGTCTTTCAATTGATTATTTTGTTTTTCTTATTTAAAAATAATAAAAAGACACATTGTGTCTTACTTTCAGATCATTGTGTCTTATGTGTAGATCATTATGTATTATGTTTCAGGTCATTGTATAATATGTATTTATCATTTTGTCTTATGCTTTAACTCCTTTCATATTAATTTGTTACTATTTTTTACGTATTAGACAATTTTATCACAATAACTAGCAAAAAGACATAATGACGCACAAGAAAACCCAAAGTGTAAATTTTTATTTTAATTTTATATATAACAACACTGTACACGTTTTTAAAGATAAAAAATGCTCATATATATGGTGTAAATTTTCTAAAAAAAATTAATATCATATGTAAAAGTTATGAAGGCTTACAAGAATGATAAAACTTAAAAAAAATTGACTAAGACAAAAATGTTCCTCCATCATTTTGTTCTCCAACGAGATTGACTAGATATTAATAACAAATCTAATGGCCACAATTCCTTCTTATGCTTCTTAGATTATATAAGCTTCTCAAAATAACCTAACTTTATATATTATTTATCATGATCGGTATAAATAACATTTTCACTATGTTATTCCTTCTATATACAAAGATCAAAGACAAATGAATAGTGCAACTGTACTATCCACAAAGCATCTGCATCCGGCCACAATTCCTCCATCTGGATCCATCATTTTGTTCTCCAACGATTAATTAGATATTAATAATAAATCTAATGGTCACAATTCCTTCTTATGCTTCTTAGATTATATAAACTTCTCAAAATAACCTAACTTTATATATTATTTATCATGGTCGGTATAAATAACATTTTCAGTATAGCTTATATGTTATTCCTTCTATAGACAAAGATCAAAGATAAATGAATAGTGCAACTGTACTATCAACAAAGCATCTGGATGGATCTGGTACAAGCGTGGAATGGTACAAGTATGCAACGGTATTATCAACATAGCATTTGGTACAAGCGTGCAATGGTACTATTTACATAGCATTTGGTACAAGTTGTTAGTACACAAGATCGTGTTTTTAAGCGTTTTTCTTCTTTTAGTTTGACACAATTAGTTTTATGTGTTTAACTTTTTGTACTTCATATGTTAGTCTTTATTAATATTTTTTATATCGTTTTTTAATTCATTTGAAATCATTTTTTCAAAGCGTTTAATTAGTTTTAGTTTTACATAGTTACCATTATGTATTAATTTTTTTTTGCTATAATTTAACTAGACTTTTAATTTTAACGTCGTTACATAGGTTTTTTTGTATTTTCGTTTTTAAGTTGCGTTTTAACAATGCCACTGTTTTGTGAACCCATGTTATTTCCATAACAACACGTGATTAGTAAAATTTTGTTATATATTGTAGGCAAAGTACAAAAGCCAAATAAATAGTGTTTTTGTACAAGTCTAATAGCACATGGTATAATTCCTTGATGCATCTTTTTATGGTGGGCTAGTTTTAAAGAAATGAGCTAATTAGACGACCTTCAAAGTTAAGAATCTATTATTCACCCTAAATAATTCATTTAAATGACAAGAAATGAAGAAAATGAATTTCATGATAAGCAATATGTTTTCGTATTGTTTATATTTTAATTATTTTATTGTATCTAATTCTTTAAAACGGTTCGACATGTCAGACTTATCGTTGTCCGCCCGATTTCTTACCGCTCATTCTTACAATGATGAAACAACTGTTACGAGAATTAGATGCAGGAAAACACGAACCAAATCACCATTTAGTTTGTTCTATAATCGAATGTGTTTGGGACTTTAGGTCTCATATGCGTTTTTCAACTTTCATTTCCCAACCCCGGCTTTAGTCTCTCATATGCGTTTTTCAACTTTCATTTCCCAACCCCTGCTTTAGTTTTCTGAAAGCTTAATTATCAAAAAGTGAAATTTTTATTAACAGAGTTAGTGTCATTTTAACGTCTGTTTATTTCCAACACGATTAAAAATATGTTCATTGTAAGGAAAAACGAAATATGGATTATTATCGAACAGTTGGTAATAGTTGAGATTTTTACAATTCAATTATCCTTTTAAATATCAAATTTCTTTATTTAATCATAACTAATATTATCATTACTTAAAAAGTTAAAATTCATGCCAAATATTTTTCTCGTGATGTGAGTCAAACAAATTGAATTTTGATAATAAAATATAATATTAGAAAAATTGGACTTTGAAATGTTTAACGGTCCCATCTTTGTTATACGATTTTTAAGATTTGATATGAATTCTTGCATAAAATTGTCCCGTTAAAGAGCGGGATATCAACCCCTAGTTATAGAATGCCCCGTACAAGTTCTCGTCACGATGATTGAGAAATAGGACGGACAGTAAATAAACCAACCGTTAAGAGAACACTTCATGAACCGTTCGACGGGAAGTTTATTTATGTTTGTTCGTTTAATAAAGGAACGGACACGAACACACAATTCCGTACGTTTAGTTAATTAAACAAATGAACATGAAAAATGCCGGATTCGTTCATTTGTGTTCATAAACGTTCGGTATTATGGGATAATTATGTTTATGATTATTAATTCTAACTTGTGCATTGTTTTAGATGATTATGTTTATAATTTTTATGTCAAGTGCTTTGTATAAATCCATTTAAGGTGATTATGTCCGGTGTTTGGAACTAAGAATGTTGATTTTTTTTTTTTGAAATAACATATGTTCATTTGGGTCCCTGAAACATTTGTGAACAACCCTGTTGAGAAAGATCAAAGCGAGAGCGATGTGCATGCACCAAGTGAGTAGGGATGCCCGCTTGTCGTCTACCATATCGCCTCTAGTGATATCGGGAGTGATGTGCATGCACCAAGTGAGTAGGGATGCCCGCTTGTCGTCTACCAAATCGCCTCTAGTGATATCGGATCCGTTGGCTTGGAATAGGATCAAAGAGGATAGAGTGACTTATTCTCAATCAAGATGCCTTAACTAGATAGATTCACTTGTTTCTTGCACATATAAATTCCTATTTTAGGCAACTCTAACAGGATGTTTTCTAGGAGATGGGGGAGAAAATGGCGTGGTAGAATTTACTTATTTCTTGCACATATAAATTCCTATTTTAGGTAACTCTAACAGGATGTTTTCTAGGAGATGGGGGAGAAAATGGCGTGGTAGAAGACTGTGAGGGTGGATATGTAAAATAGACGGAACAAAAGGTCATGGTCATTCGAGGACGGATGGTTGCTTAGGTGAGTAGAACAAAGGTGGTGGCCACTTCGTCGGAAGAAAAAGGAAGCACCCGACCTGGGGGGTTTTGTTGACAAAGAAGAAGCAGGGGTGGGTAACTTTCGAACATTTATAAAGCAAACGGGTAGAAATTGCTAACTCAAATGCTTTTAATCACTTAAAGATTACCTAACATTAAACTTGGGCAACTATTTCTGCACCAAGCATCAAACATGATAAGAACTCGTTTGCAAGATCAAAAGGCCTTCCTCATCATCGGCTGATAATCAAAGGCTGATTATTATCAAAACACTGTTATATGATTATAACCTCTCATAATGTTTTTTTCAAAAAAACTAACCTGTAGCGACACTATCTTTACACAAATGCTACAACATCCGTGCTAAAATCAAACATTGCAGAGCCGAGCATATGCTGCTATTAACTACAAGAAAGAAACCCAGCTCCCAAAAGTACACCAGCCAATTGAAAGGCGGAAATCACTCTCAGACTCCAAATAAGTTCTCTGCAAGAAAGCAAAAACAAGTTTCAATTGTATGATCGGGTGTAAACGTGAAATTCAAGTATTATCAAAATACGAAGCGATTCAATACTATCAATTTATTGCAATGAACAACAGATGATACGATAGTGGGGTTCAAAAGTTCCCAAAAGGAGGAACTTGTTTTAACTTCCATGGGACACTAATAGGTAGAATTAGTGCAATGTCTAACAATCTTTTGAACAACATATTGGAAATATTGGCTTTCCTAATGGTAGATGGAATTTTATCTCATCCATGAGGCATGAACATATAGAATGAAATACAAAATAAAATTGCAGGTTGAAAGTAAAAACAACACTTCTCGTCTAATCTTTCATGACCTTTAGACAGAATAAGACTAAAATATTACAAAAATAAAAAATAAATAAAAAATTAAAACTATCTTACACCTTTAATCACTAAACAAAACATTACAACATTACTGTGTTTGAACATCTGGACTGTATAAATACTATTTACACAGATAACCCCATGCATTAGCTGAATTAAAAAATCACCAATGAACTGTTAATGCCCAATCAAAAATATTGCAACTGAAAACAGAACACAAATTAAAGAAAACCCATCTATAGGAACACTAAATATCAGAATTAATAATGAAAAGAACTGAGATCCAACCTTCATGCTATTCCAAAATTTTCAAGCTTGTCACAGTGAGGAGTTGGCAAGTTTCTGCTCCATGAACGCCTCTGTATTTCCACGTGGCAATAACGCCTCAACATATTTTTGTAATCTCTTATTACACTGTTTTCAATATCACCTCTTGCAGGCGTTCCAAGTGGATATTTCTGATCAAAATCAGATGATTTCACGTAAAACTCCACTCCATATTCCTTAGTCATCTTAGAAAACTGATAAGTGTAGTTCCTTTGTAATGAGTATTCAGGCTCTGAGAACGGGAGACACGCAAGCAATACGATAAGCAAAATCGGTAACATTTGAAGAAGTAACATCAAACTAGGACTGTTCCCACCGCCGCCGCCACCACCAGCCGGCTGACCACCTGCTGCCGCCTGTCTGGTTCTGTACACATGAGCTGTACGAAACATGTCACCTTGACCAAAAAACGACCTAAAGATTTCATCAGCATCAAAATCATCATCATACATATTGTATCCTGTTCTCCTTCTTCGCCTCATATAGTTGTTATGCTGACTATATTCAGCCCCCTCAACAAATCCTGTTTGATCATACTGTCTTCTTGAGTTATCATCACTCAGACACTTAAACGCCATGCTAACTTTCTTAAACGCTTCCTCGGATCCCGGAGCTTTGTTCTTATCAGGATGAACTTTCAACGATAACTTCCTATAAGCCTTTTTAACCTCCTCAACAGAACAACCTTTACCAACGCCTAGAATCTCATAATAATCCGTGTTCCTTTTGATTTTACGGACCACTTGAACGTGTTCTTCCGTATAATTCGGCTCTCCGCTCATACCTTCAACCCGCTCTGGATTCACAGTGTTTCTTGCAACATTACTTTTACCATTCGACGGACTGGAATTTGCAGAATCAAGATTCTTACAAGCTGTTAAAAGATCATCCACACATAGATTATGATTTAGCCGTTGTGCAATGCCGATGAACTTCAGAGCACGCTCCTTGTTGCCGGACGAAATCGCCTCTTTTGCAATGGCGATACATTTTACCGCCTCGTCTTTATTACCATCCATGGTACTGACTGAACAAACTCAGATCAGCTCTGAACTTGCTCAACAAGTTAACCAATTGCATTCACCAACTACCAAAAGCAATGCTATCAAGCTTTACTAATTTAAACAAAAAAATGGAGAAGGATCAAAATTAGGGTTTACTGTAAGTACAAGGAGATTCAATTAACATCAAGACCTTATCAAGGCCTTCAAAAAGGATCAAAATTAGGGTACTGATTGAACAAACTCAGATCAGCTCTGAACTTGCTCAAACAAGTTAACCAATTGCATTCACCAACTACCAAAAGCAATGCTATCAACCTTTACTAATTTAAACAGAAAAATTGGAAAAGGATCAAAATTAGGGTTTACTGTAAGTACAAGGAGATTCAATTAACATCTAGACCTTATCAATGCCTTCATCTATATGATTCGAGTGCACAATTTCTGTAATTTAGGTAAAGGAAACAAGGATATAGACAGAAATATAAATATAACTACTCTGTAACTGGAATTAGGCAAATGAAGAACAGAACGTAAATCTAAACTATGTAGATCGGTTTAAGTGACTGATTTGTTCTACTCGATCATCAATCAACCGAAGTAACGTAAGATATGAAACGATCGATGGTGAAAAAATGAAGATAAATTTACTGACCTTTGGTATGAACAGGAGAATTTGAGATCTCGGCAAGCTAGATACGGCAGGAGTGATTTTGTTCCACTCTTGTCACCCAGAAGAGTCAATCGTCGACTGAGGGGTATTGGTGTATATCAATTCAGGTCCCTATAGTTTATATGATTACGAAGTTTAGTCCCCTAACATTGATGACCGATATGAAAAGTTGAAAACCATGAAAAGTTGTAGCCAAGTGTGTTTTCCGGGTGTATCTGTTAAAAGGTATAGGTTAGTAAAAAACTAGTAGAATTATAAATTTATAATCCAATAGGAATGTGAGATCTCAAATATTTAAAAGTAGTAGAATGAGAAGGGTGGAGGATTCTAATTTTATGTCATATAGTAACAATATTTATTATTACCTGCATAAACAAAAACCAACTTATTGTACCTCCTCTTACGTATTTTGCACCACTCTTTAAGCATGTCATACATACATCTTTTTATACCTTTTTATGCCCTTGTACAAAACTTAAAGCACACCTTGGAGCTTGACTCTTTTCTGTTTTCTTTCCTTTTAGTGATGTTTTTTTGGTCTATATTATTTTTTGTTTTGTTTTGTTTTTTAGTTTGTTTTGTCCTTACATATATATTACCTATATTTCTTTTAAAATATATATCTTTTTAATTTTAAACCTAAACTAATAATATGATTTAATTAAAAAAAACCAATTAGTTATTTAATATTTAGACATTTAGGATTTAATTTCAATTAAAATAAACTTAATTATCCTGTTATTTAGGCTCATTTGTAACCTCACCATTTTAAATTCTTTTAAGACTTAAACCTAATTTAAATAAACACTAAATTTAAGAACTTTCTCTATTTATAATTTATTCTTAAATAGGACCAAATTTTTAACTTGAACATAACCTTTAAATCTTTAAAATGACGATCCTTCTAAACAAAATAGACAAACATAAATAAAACTTTATTCGGTCCTACATGTTTTTTTTTGTTATAGAAAAACAAAACAATGGATTAATTCAATAATCATAAAAAGTAAAAGAAAAGTGTGAAAAAGAAAACGCGTGGACGGTGGAAACACACTATGTAACCCATACCCGTTTTATTGTTTGTTCATCAAATCATTACAAAAGCAAAATTCGCACAAAAATGCAAATGCTCCCTCGATCACTCCTACCATCCGCCATGACTGCACTCCCTTCTACTCAGGTTTCTTCAATCACACCTTCTTCTATTTCCACTTTCCTTCATTTATCCCGTTCTTAATCTCATATGCATGTTATCGGTCTTCGAAGATTCAGAATCCATACACTTCGATTCATCTAACATGTTCTTCATCGTTCAATTGACTTCAGATCGTAACTATATGTAGCGTCAGATGTAAATTGTGTGTTTATCATCATCTTCATTAGGTTTTATGGATTCAATTACTTTGGAAGGGGATATGTTTATATATAGTGCGGAATATACCTTTTTAGGTCATGCGTAGTTAGATTATGGCTTTCTAAATTACTGATTTGTTGTTCTGCTGAATGAGTTTGGGTGTTTAAGAGGAATGCATATAATACACGTTTTTTTTTTGGAGCTGCTACTAAAATGTTGAAGATGCTTTTGCATATGCATGTGTTAAGTTACACTGTTACAGACTTTGAGCCTTAGGGTTTAGGGTGTTTGTTGAATTTTTTTTCTGGAAAGTAGATGATCTGAATATCTGATATAACAATATAACATTGTGTGTGAATCACTCAAGACCACTGTCATAAATTATGTGTGGCAAAAAAGAGGAAAGGAAAGAAACCATATTGAAAAGCAAAGGGAAAGAGCAGGGATAATTTGTCAAAAGTGGAAAAAAAGCTGATTCAGTCTATTTAGAAAATTTGGCAATAACGTTAGTGAAAAGCCGGTAACTTATGTTTTGCCATTTGTGTTAGTTATACTTATCAAAGGGTTAGGCAAACATATTGCTTTCTGATGAAATTTTAGCATTGATGAACTCATATACACATTTTTGGTTTGTTAAAGTTTGTATTGGAACTTGAAGTTTTTTCTATCGTTTTATTATATTTCAGGCGAGAAGGATGGTCTGTGTATGGCCAGGTGTAAGGCAAATCTGTCTCAGGAAACATCTTATGTATGGGTTTATGCAGTTATTTTCTTTTCCATTTAAAACCTTGCGAGGAGTTAGTCGATCTCTTGGTGTTTCTCAATTATGTAGCATTTCCAATATGTCTTCATCATTGCAAATTGAATTGGTGAGCTTTTACTTCATGCATTGTTTGATGAATACGTATTACCAAAGAATAACTGAATCACGCAAACAGTCACTAACTACCGTTATTTATTGTCTACCGGTTTGTGACTTTATCATGTTAGGTACCATGTCTCAAGGACAATTATGCATATGTTTTGCATGATTTGGATACTGGGACTGTTGGAGTGGTCGATCCTTCAGAATCTTTACCAATAGTAGATGTTTTGAGCAGGAACAATCGGAATTTGAACTACATTTTAAATACTCACCATCATTATGATCACACCGGTGGGAATGCGGATTTGAAAGCGAGGTACGGGGCAAAGGTGAGCTATATATGATTTTTGGTGCAATTTGTAATTTTCTATTTATAATTTTCTTTTTTGCTTAACATACTACCTAATTCCTGGTTATTCTCAATGGTCTTGGGCTCATTCTCGTAGCTAAGAAAGAAACGAAGTATATACTTTCTTAGGTGGTTCATTTTTCCACAATTCCACCGACGTTGTAATTTTGAATTACAAGACCATTCTCGTGTCAACAAGGTCATTTAGCAACTTACATTCTATTAGAGAGCACATTCTTTTCAAATGTCTGTCAGCAAATGCCTGTTCTGTAGTATCAAAATGTCCATATGATGGGAACCTTTAAAGGGTATCAATTTCCTTTTCTAAGATGTATAGGAGATTATGTTTTCTGGTACTCCTAGAAAAAATCTATCTATAAGATTTGTAAGGATTTGTTGGGGAGTTAAATAAAGTAGTCTTTTAGGACTAGCTTTTACCAGATGTTTAGTAGATTATATTCTCAGTTACTATTTACACTGGAACCAATATTCCAAGCTGTACACATCAAAAGATAATAAGATTGATGGTTTCTGTTGCTAGCTTATGATGAAAACAGGTCACACATATGCTATTATGGTTGCATTTGATTCAGAAATAGGTCACACATTGTAGGTTACCTCTTAATGGATAGTAATGGATGATCATAGTTTTATGATAAAAATCCTTGCGGATGATATCCGCAACAAGACAGGTTAAATTGATAAATTTTGCTGTTAGCTTATGATGGCAGCATGATTGCTATAGGTCACGCATTCATTAGTTATGGTTAAATATTATATGTATAGTTTATCTACTTATATTTATTACTCTCCACCCCAACAATTTCACAGTACAATGCTCGAGACCTTATCAATGTTAATTTACTCATGTATGCCTTGGTCATCATTATGAAAGTAGTCTTGACTCATTTTGGCTACAAGATGTATTGTTATTTGAGTGGTTAGGTTAATTCCTGGAATATTTGTTATCTTAGCTATCAGTCAACTATTTCAGATAATGATGTAAAAATTAAAATCAATGCAATTCTATGAGGGAAGATGGACTGTTGGTCTTATAACATGTCTTCTTATTAGTAATATAGTTATTATTGTAAATTTGGAGCTAGCTGAACGCCTAAACGTCAAGAAAACCCAATTGATGGGAGTAATTTTGTATATTTGGAAATTAGGGTGGATACTAGTTTCCTTAAATCACCCTTATGCTCCATAGTCCATACACATTGAGATTTGAGATTCTCTACATTATTCAGACATACAACTGTTTTTACATATAAGCTTGTGAAATACATGTTGAATTATTCAATAAGATACAAGTATGATAATCCCAGATGCTTTGACATTAAATTCATGGAATATAGGGATATGATTACATGAAGATGACACATATCCATTTACATAAAACATTATGTAAAGCTATAAAGACACACACTGTTAAAAGAATATCACAATTTATCTAGTCTTAAATGTTAATGTTATTAAAAAGTGGCCAATCCAGATTGAATTTCTTGGAGAACATTGAAGTCGACATATTTTGTATTCATAAATTACCCTATACACATGCAACACCAATATTGCTATACAGTCTAAAATGTTAATGTTATTAAAAAGTGGCCAATCCAGATTGAATTTCTTGGAGAACATTGAAGTCGACAAATTTTGTATTTATAAATTACCCTATACACATGCAACACCAATATTGCTATACCTCCTAGCCGTCGTGGTAGTGCCACAACCCTATATTATTGATTTATTTCCCAGGATATTCATGAGACCTTAGCATCTCACCATTATTGTTAGAAACTGTTATATATTTGTTATGTAAATTTGTTGAATCAATATAGTTGTGTTTAATATTGCGTGCGCAATCATGCAGGTAATTGGATCAAATATAGACAGGGATAGAATTCCTGGCATTGATATTAGCTTGAATGATGGTGACACATGGATGTTTGCAGGGCATGAGGTGCATGTTATTGCAACCCCAGGCCACACTAAAGGTTTCCCATATTCTGATACATGTTAGAATTTGCACATACCATTATTTGCTCACCAGATACCTTTCTGTTTTTGCTAGTTTATATTTAAATTTCTGATTTGTAGTTTTATCAAATACTTTTTTGTGTGATTCTTTTCGATTGGCTTTACCTGGGAATGATTGATCTTGTCCTGTTCATGGGTCCATCTAAACTGCATAATGTATTCAGAGTTTCAGGACATGTCACATTCTTTTGAAGTCCACATGTCTCTAATATGGAACTTGTTAAGTAGTACTTCATTTTGTTATTTTCTCTATTAATAATGCTACTAATATGGACTTGTCATGAAAATTACTACCATGTTATGTGGATTCTTGAGGCGTTGTTACACACAATATTTTTATAAGTTACTTGAGATTCATTGTACATCAATGTGCTGTTTATTGGTGAATGGTGATCCATGTATGGTTATAGGTATTTATACATAATTTGTAGGTTTTGCAAATTGTAATAACAGATCTGTAAATGGTTATATTTGGCTTATTGAAAGAGGTAACAGATTCTTCCCAAAGAAAAGAAGAGGATAACAGATGTACAAATGTTTAATTCTTTGTTTTTGTGCTGGCAGGTCATATTAGCTTTTATTTTCCAGCCTCTGGGGCTATTTTCACCGGAGACACTTTATTCAGCTTATCATGTGGTAAGCTATTTGAAGGAACACCTGAACAGGTATTCAGACTATTTATTCTACTTTTAATTGATTGGTTGCAGATTTCACTTTCAGGAAGTTTTTATACATTTATTAGTGTTTTTCTCATCTTCTGCAAACAAGCAACCGATATCTACACCTGTATCTGTTGCAAGTTATTTGTTAGATTTCCCTGAAAAAGTACTGATGTTTTACATAAATGAAACCTTTATTCTTCTGTTGGTCTGTCTATCATAATAATGTGTTCGCTAAATGGCCATGTGTTAGATTTATTGGGTCTTAAACTGAAGTTAGAACATAGGTTTGCATTATTAACTGTGTAGATCACTAAGTTAAGACAACC
>JBCNJP010000021.1:2747428-2784836 GCA_039602395.1 Deinandra increscens subsp. villosa | reverse complement strand
GACTGTGAGGGTGGATATGTAAGATAGACGGAACAAAAGGTCATGGTATTCGAGGACGGATGGTTGCTTAGGTGAGTAGAACGAAGGTGGTGGCCACTTCGTCGGAAGAAAAAGGAAGAACCCGACCCGCCTGGGGGTTTTGTTAACAAAGAAGAAACAGGGGTGGGTAACCTTAGAACATTCATAAAGCAAACGGGTAGAAACTGCTAACTCAAATGCTTTTAATCACTTAAAGATTACCTAACATTAAACTTGGGCAACTATTTCTGCACCAAGCATCAAACATGATAAGAACTCGTTTGCAAGATCAAAAGGCCTTCCTCATCATCGGCTGATAATCAAAGGCTGATTATTATCAAAACACTGTTATATGATTATAACCTCTCATAATGTTTTTTTAAAAAAAACTAACCTGTAGCGACACTATCTTTACACAAATGCTACAACATCCGTGCTAAAATCAAACATTGCAGAGCCGAGCATATGCTGCTATTAACTACAAGAAAGAAACCCAGCTCCCAAAAGTACACCAGCCAATTGAAAGGCGGAAATCACTCTCAGACTCCAAATAAGTTCTCTGCAAGAAAGCAAAAACAAGTTTCAATTGTATGATCGGGTGTAAACGTGAAATTCAAGTATTATCAAAATACGAAGCGATTCAATACTATCAATTTATTGCAATGAACAACAGATGATACGATAGTGGGGTTCAAAAGTTCCCAAAAGGAGGAACTTGTTTTAACTTCCATGGGACACTAATAGGTAGAATTAGTGCAATGTCTAACAATCTTTTGAACAACATATTGGAAATATTGGCTTTCCTAATGGTAGATGGAATTTTATCTCATCCATGAGGCATGAACATATAGAATGAAATACAAAATAAAATTGCAGGTTGAAAGTAAAAACAACACTTCTCGTCTAATCTTTCATGACCTTTAGACAGAATAAGACTAAAATATTACAAAAATAAAAAATAAATAAAAAATTAAAACTATCTTACACCTTTAATCACTAAACAAAACATTACAACATTACTGTGTTTAAACATCTGGACTGTATAAATACTATTTACACAGATAACCCCATGCATTAGCTGAATTAAAAAATCACCAATGAACTGTTAATGCCCAATCAAAAATATTGCAACTGAAAACAGAACACAAATTAAAGAAAACCCATCTATAGGAACACTAAATATCAGAATTAATAATGAAAAGAACTGAGATCCAACCTTCATGCTATTCCAAAATTTTCAAGCTTGTCACAGTGAGGAGTTGGCAAGTTTCTGCTCCATGAACGCCTCTGAATTTCCACGTGGCAATAACGCCTCAACATATTTTTGTAATCTCTTATTACACTGTTTTCAATATCACCTCTTGCAGGCGTTCCAAGTGGATATTTCTGATCAAAATCAGATGATTTCACGTAAAACTCCACTCCATATTCCTTAGTCATCTTAGAAAACTGATAAGTGTAGTTCCTTTGTAATGAGTATTCAGGCTCTGAGAACGGGAGACACGCAAGCAATACGATAAGCAAAATCGGTAACATTTGAAGAAGTAACATCAAACTAGGACTGTTCCCACCGCCGCCGCCACCACCAGCCGGCTGACCACCTGCTGCCGCCTGTCTGGTTCTGTACACATGAGCTGTACGAAACATGTCACCTTGACCAAAAAACGACCTAAAGATTTCATCAGCATCAAAATCATCATCATACATATTGTATCCTGTTCTCCTTCTTCGCCTCATATAGTTGTTATGCTGACTATATTCAGCCCCCTCAACAAATCCTGTTTGATCATACTGTCTTCTTGAGTTATCATCACTCAGACACTTAAACGCCATGCTAACTTTCTTAAACGCTTCCTCGGATCCCGGAGCTTTGTTCTTATCAGGATGAACTTTCAACGATAACTTCCTATAAGCCTTTTTAACCTCCTCAACAGAACAACCTTTACCAACGCCTAGAATCTCATAATAATCCGTGTTCCTTTTGATTTTACGGACCACTTGAACGTGTTCTTCCGTATAATTCGGCTCTCCGCTCATACCTTCAACCCGCTCTGGATTCACAGTGTTTCTTGCAACATTACTTTTACCATTCGACGGACTGGAATTTGCAGAATCAAGATTCTTACAAGCTGTTAAAAGATCATCCACACATAGATTATGATTTAGCCGTTGTGCAATGCCGATGAACTTCAGAGCACGCTCCTTGTTGCCGGACGAAATCGCCTCTTTTGCAATGGCGATACATTTTACCGCCTCGTCTTTATTACCATCCATGGTACTGATTGAACAAACTCAGATCAGCTCTGAACTTGCTCAACAAGTTAACCAATTGCATTCACCAACTACCAAAAGCAATGCTATCAAGCTTTACTAATTTAAACAAAAAAATGGAGAAGGATCAAAATTAGGGTTTACTGTAAGTACAAGGAGATTCAATTAACATCAAGACCTTATCAAGGCCTTCAAAAAGGATCAAAATTAGGGTACTGATTGAACAAACTCAGATCAGCTCTGAACTTGCTCAAACAAGTTAACCAATTGCATTCACCAACTACCAAAAGCAATGCTATCAACCTTTACTAATTTAAACAGAAAAATTGGAAAAGGATCAAAATTAGGGTTTACTGTAAGTACAAGGAGATTCAATTAACATCTAGACCTTATCAATGCCTTCATCTATATGATTCGAGTGCACAATTTCTGTAATTTAGGTAAAGGAAACAAGGATATAGACAGAAATATAAATATAACTACTCTGTAACTGGAATTAGGCAAATGAAGAACAGAACGTAAATCTAAACTATGTAGATCGGTTTAAGTGACTGATTTGTTCTACTCGATCATCAATCAACCGAAGTAACGTAAGATATGAAACGATCGATGGTGAAAAAATGAAGATAAATTTACTGACCTTTGGTATGAACAGGAGAATTTGAGATCTCGGCAAGCTAGATACGGCAGGAGTGATTTTGTTCCACTCTTGTCACCCAGAAGAGTCAATCGTCGACTGAGGGGTATTGGTGTATATCAATTCAGGTCCCTATAGTTTATATGATTACGAAGTTTAGTCCCCTAACATTGATGACCGATATGAAAAGTTGAAAACCATGAAAAGTTGTAGCCAAGTGTGTTTTCCGGGTGTATCTGTTAAAAGGTATAGGTTAGTAAAAAACTAGTAGAATTATAAATTTATAATCCAATAGGAATGTGAGATCTCAAATATTTAAAAGTAGTAGAATGAGAAGGGTGGAGGATTCTAATTTTATGTCATATAGTAACAATATTTATTATTACCTGCATAAACAAAAACCAACTTATTGTATCTCCTCTTATGCATTTTGCACCACTCTTTAAGCATGTCATACATACATCTTTTTATACCTTTTTATGCCCTTGTACAAAACTTAAAGCACACCTTGGAGCTTGGCTCTTTTCTGTTTTCTTTCCTTTTAGTGATGTTTTTTTGGTCTATATTATTTTTTGTTTTGTTTTGTTTTTTAGTTTGTTTTGTCCTTACATATATATTACCTATATTTCTTTTAAAATATATACTTTTTAATTTTAAACCTAAACTAATAATATGATTTAATTAAAAAAAACCAATTAGTTATTTAATATTTAGACATTTAGGATTTAATTTCAATTAAAATAAACTTAATTATCCTATCATTTAGGCTCATTTGTAACCTCACCATTTTAAATTCTTTTAAGACTTAAACCTAATTTAAATAAACACTAAATTTAAGAACTTTCTCTATTTATAATTTATTCTTAAATAGGACCAAATTTTTAACTTGAACATAACCTTTAAATCTTTAAAATGACGATCCTTCTAAACAAAATAGACAAACATAAATAAAACTTTATTCGGTCCTACATGTTTTTTTTTGTTATAGAAAAACAAAACAATGGATTAATTCAATAATCATAAAAAGTAAAAGAAAAGTGTAGAAAAAGAAAACGCGTGGACGGTGGAAACACACTATGTAACCCATACCCGTTTTATTGTTTGTTCATCAAATCATTACAAAAGCAAAATTCGCACAAAAATGCAAATGCTCCCTCGATCACTCCTACCATCCGCCATGACTGCACTCCCTTCTACTCAGGTTTCTTCAATCACACCTTCTTCTATTTCCACTTTCCTTCATTTATCCCGTTCTTAATCTCATATGCATGTTATCGGTCTTCGAAGATTCAGAATCCATACACTTCGATTCATCTAACATGTTCTTCATCGTTCAATTGACTTCAGATCGTAACTATATGTAGCGTCAGATGTAAATTGTGTGTTTATCATCATCTTCATTAGGTTTTATGGATTCAATTACTTTGGAAGGGGATATGTTTATATATAGTGCGGAATATACCTTTTTAGGTCATGCGTAGTTAGATTATGGCTTTCTAAATTACTGATTTGTTGTTCTGCTGAATGAGTTTGGGTGTTTAAGAGGAATGCATATAATACACGCTTTTTTTTTGGAGCTGCTACTAAAATGTTGAAGATGCTTTTGCATATGCATGTGTTAAGTTACACTGTTACAGACTTTGAGCCTTAGGGTTTAGGGTGTTTGTTGAATTTTTTTTCTGGAAAGTAGATGATCTGAATATCTGATATAACAATATAACATTGTGTGTGAATCACTCAAGACCACTGTCATAAATTATGTGTGGCAAAAAAGAGGAAAGGAAAGAAACCATATTGAAAAGCAAAGGGAAAGAGCAGGGATAATTTGTCAAAAGTGGAAAAAAAGCTGATTCAGTCTATTTAGAAAATTTGGCGATAACGTTAGTGAAAAGCCGGTAACTTATGTTTTGCCATTTGTGTTAGTTATACTTATCAAAGGGTTAGGCAAACATATTGCTTTCTGATGAAATTTTAGCATTGATGAACTCATATACACATTTTTGGTTTGTTAAAGTTTGTATTGGAACTTGAAGTTTTTTCTATCGTTTTATTATATTTCAGGCGAGAAGGATGGTCTGTGTATGGCCAGGTGTAAGGCAAATCTGTCTCAGGAAACATCTTATGTATGGGTTTATGCAGTTATTTTCTTTTCCATTTAAAACCTTGCGAGGAGTTAGTCGATCTCTTGGTGTTTCTCAATTATGTAGCATTTCCAATATGTCTTCATCATTGCAAATTGAATTGGTGAGCTTTTACTTCATGCATTGTTTGATGAATACGTATTACCAAAGAATAACTGAATCACGCAAACAGTCACTAACTACCGTTATTTATTGTCTACCGGTTTGTGACTTTATCATGTTAGGTACCATGTCTCAAGGACAATTATGCATATGTTTTGCATGATTTGGATACTGGGACTGTTGGAGTGGTCGATCCTTCAGAATCTTTACCAATAGTAGATGTTTTGAGCAGGAACAATCGGAATTTGAACTACATTTTAAATACTCACCATCATTATGATCACACCGGTGGGAATGCGGATTTGAAAGCGAGGTACGGGGCAAAGGTGAGCTATATATGATTTTTGGTGCAATTTGTAATTTTCTATTTATAATTTTCTTTTTTGCTTAACATACTACCTAATTCCTGGTTATTCTCAATGGTCTTGGGCTCATTCTCGTAGCTAAGAAAGAAACGAAGTATATACTTTCTTAGGTGGTTCATTTTTCCACAATTCCACCGACGTTGTAATTTTGAATTACAAGACCATTCTCGTGTCAACAAGGTCATTTAGCAACTTACATTCTATTAGAGAGCACATTCTTTTCAAATGTCTGTCAGCAAATGCCTGTTCTGTAGTATCAAAATGTCCATATGATGGGAACCTTTAAAGGGTATCAATTTCCTTTTCTAAGATGTATAGGAGATTATGTTTTCTGGTACTCCTAGAAAAAATCTATCTATAAGATTTGTAAGGATTTGTTGGGGAGTTAAATAAAGTAGTCTTTTAGGACTAGCTTTTACCAGATGTTTAGTAGATTATATTCTCAGTTACTATTTACACTGGAACCAATATTCCAAGCTGTACACATCAAAAGATAATAAGATTGATGGTTTCTGTTGCTAGCTTATGATGAAAACAGGTCACACATATGCTATTATGGTTGCATTTGATTCAGAAATAGGTCACACATTGTAGGTTACCTCTTAATGGATAGTAATGGATGATCATAGTTTTATGATAAAAATCCTTGCGGATGATATCCGCAACAAGACAGGTTAAATTGATAAATTTTGCTGTTAGCTTATGATGGCAGCATGATTGCTATAGGTCACGCATTCATTAGTTATGGTTAAATATTATATTTATAGTTTATCTACTTATATTTATTACTCTCCACCCCAACAATTTCACAGTACAATGCTCGAGACCTTATCAATGTTAATTTACTCATGTATGCCTTGGTCATCATTATGAAAGTAGTCTTGACTCATTTTGGCTACAAGATGTATTGTTATTTGAGTGGTTAGGTTAATTCCTGGAATATTTGTTATCTTAGCTATCAGTCAACTATTTCAGATAATGATGTAAAAATTAAAATCAATGCAATTCTATGAGGGAAGATGGACTGTTGGTCTTATAACATGTCTTCTTATTAGTAATATAGTTATTATTGTAAATTTGGAGCTAGCTGAACGCCTAAACGTCAAGAAAACCCAATTGATGGGAGTAATTTTGTATATTTTGAAATTAGGGTGGATACTAGTTTCCTTAAATCACCCTTATGCTCCATAGTCCATACACATTGAGATTTGAGATTCTCTACATTATTCAGACATACAACTGTTTTTACATATAAGCTTGTGAAATACATGTTGAATTATTCAATAAGATACAAGTATGATAATCCCAGATGCTTTGACATTAAATTCATGGAATATAGGGATATGATTACATGAAGATGACACATATCCATTTACATAAAACATTATGTAAAGCTATAAAGACACACACTGTTAAAAGAATATCACTATTTATCTAGTCTTAAATGTTAATGTTATTAAAAAGTGGCCAATCCAGATTGAATTTCTTGGAGAACATTGAAGTCGACATATTTTGTATTCATAAATTACCCTATACACATGCAACACCAATATTGCTATACAGTCTAAAATGTTAATGTTATTAAAAAGTGGCCAATCCAGATTGAATTTCTTGGAGAACATTGAAGTCGACAAATTTTGTATTTATAAATTACCCTATACACATGCAACACCAATATTGCTATACCTCCTAGCCGTCGTGGTAGTGCCACAACCCTACATTATTGATTTATTTCCCAGGATATTCATGAGACCTTAGCATCTCACCATTATTGTTAGAAACTGTTATATATTTGTTATGTAAATTTGTTGAATCAATATAGTTGTGTTTAATATTGCGTGCGCAATCATGCAGGTAATTGGATCAAATATAGACAGGGATAGAATTCCTGGCATTGATATTAGCTTGAATGATGGTGACACATGGATGTTTGCAGGGCATGAGGTGCATGTTATTGCAACCCCAGGCCACACTAAAGGTTTCCCATATTCTGATACATGTTAGAATTTGCACATACCATTATTTGCTCACCAGATACCTTTCTGTTTTTGCTAGTTTATATTTAAATTTCTGATTTGTAGTTTTATCAAATACTTTTTTGTGTGATTCTTTTCGATTGGCTTTACCTGGGAATGATTGATCTTGTCCTGTTCATGGGTCCATCTAAACTGCATAATGTATTCAGAGTTTCAGGACATGTCACATTCTTTTGAAGTCCACATGTCTCTAATATGGAACTTGTTAAGTAGTACTTCATTTTGTTATTTTCTCTATTAATAATGCTACTAATATGGACTTGTCATGAAAATTACTACCATGTTATGTGGATTCTTGAGGCGTTGTTACACACAATATTTTTATAAGTTACTTGAGATTCATTGTACATCAATGTGCTGTTTATTGGTGAATGGTGATCCATGTATGGTTATAGGTATTTATACATAATTTGTAGGTTTTGCAAATTGTAATAACAGATCTGTAAATGGTTATATTTGGCTTATTGAAAGAGGTAACAGATTCTTTCCAAAGAAAAGAAGAGGATAACAGATGTACAAATGTTTAATTCTTTGTTTTTGTGCTGGCAGGTCATATTAGCTTTTATTTTCCAGCCTCTGGGGCTATTTTCACCGGAGACACTTTATTCAGCTTATCATGTGGTAAGCTATTTGAAGGAACACCTGAACAGGTATTCAGACTATTTATTCTACTTTTAATTGATTGGTTGCAGATTTCACTTTCAGGAAGTTTTTATACATTTATTAGTGTTTTTCTCATCTTCTGCAAACAAGCAACCGATATCTACACCTGTATCTGTTGCAAGTTATTTGTTAGATTTCCCTGAAAAAGTACTGATGTTTTACATAAATGAAACCTTTATTCTTCTGTTGGTCTGTCTATCATAATAATGTGTTCGCTAAATGGCCATGTGTTAGATTTATTGGGTCTTAAACTGAAGTTAGAACATAGGTTTGCATTATTAACTGTGTAGATCACTAAGTTAAGACAACCTGTCAGAGTTTGATTGTGTTTGTGACTTAACTGCATTGCTACACACACTCATGCATGTATATACTATATGCATCTGTGTTATGATTAATTTAATCATTCTTTATGGCATTTATAACCAATGTTTGGGCTTACATCTTGGAGTGCTATTGGTAGATCGCTGATGATGTTAGTATGACTTAGTGGCATAATTTTGGGAGATCCAAAAGTAAACATTTAACAGGATAGGGTAGCAGAAATACAAATGATGAGGTTGATACATGCCACACATTTAAGGATATGATAAAAAGTAATTATAATTATGAAAAGATGAAATGTTAGCCCAGTTTAATCAGAACTAAAATCTTTCACTTGTCTAACCTGTCATTCATGTTAAATGGTAGCACATCCTTTCATCTTATCAAGACGGGTCTTTAAATTTGTTCATTTTGGCATTTGGGTGTTTATCCAGTTGAAACAAGTGGTTATAGATGTTCCCTTGCAATTATTGACAATTTCTCATGTGCTATTAGGATTGACCTTTGAAAGCTTATTCTGAGATATTTTCTAAATGGATTCATTTGGAGTATGTACTAAAAAGTAATTTGACAATATACCATTTTATTAAAAAAAAAACCTTCTAATCGATGATGAGAAGGTCATATTTTGATTATTATATATAAATTGATTTGATCATTAATTCTAAAGCAAGACTGAGGTATCTGTTGGTTTACCATTTGCTCACTAGTGAGTAACGACAGTTTATCTAGTTGAGCCTTTACTTATGCTTGTTTATGCTGCAGATGCATTTGTCACTTGAGAAGTTGCTACTGTTGCCAGAAAACACAAATATATACTGTGGGCATGAATACACGTTGGTAAGTGTAGTTTATTTCTTAATCATGTGCACCATTCCCTCGCCCAGTGGTCTATAATCAAGCTTGGAAGTTTAATAGTGAGCATACTATTGGCAGAGTAATTCAAAGTTTGCACTATCTGTTGAGCCTGAGAATGAAGAACTACAGTCATATGCAGCCAGCGTTGCCAATCTCCGTAAAAAGCACATGCCCACGGTAAATTTTTTATTTATTTTAAGTTATGATTTGACCATGTGTTTCTGCGTTTTTTTTTCTTATGTTTATGAACCTAAATCGAAAGACTGCTTGATTTTCACTGTTGTTTTGTCCTGCTGTGTCTAAATCGATCCGCCAATATTTTATCTCAAAGGAACCAGATTAAAAAAATAATCTAGAAGGCAATGGGGAGTCACCACAGTTTATCTAAATGCATACAATCACCATACTTCTTATAAAAGATTCAGATTCTTATCGCACGAATATCCTTTTTGTAATCATATTAACGCATCAATTGTTATATTACACATCAGTTATTTCATAAAAATGGACAAAAAGTGTTTTGGGTGAACCAAACCTGCCTATTTTGGCACCTCAAAAATTTTGGTTTCAAATGTGGTCATATTTGCCCCTGATTGGCAGCGAAAAAAGTTGTGTTACTTGTCAAGGGAAACAAACAAACATCTCCTGAACGGTACAAAAATCTGAACTTTTGACTTGATTCACAGTTTAAGGAACATAGTGGGTCTATTTTTGAAATATTACACATATTCTTATAAGAGAAAATAAAGGAATCTTCTGGATGCAAGCCCACAATCTGTTTATCTTAGTGCCAAGAATGGACAAAAAGGAATTTTTGCTTGAATACACTTTTAGAAGGTAAATGTTACAATTTCATGGGTCCTCATTCAAAGAGGAAAGTATTGAAATTCTTTGGATCATTTAGGAACTCCTGTGTTGAGATATTTATGTGTTGACATGTCACTGTCAAGTGTCAACCCATTTACTTATAATGGATCAATTTTAGTTGTGTTTTATCCAAAAGGGATCAAATGGGTTGAAAGTCACAACCTCTTAAATAGTTTTATTTAAAGATTTAGATTATTGCTTTAACAAGATTGTGTTGTGCAATTATTTATATGCATATTTTTAAACAATAAAAAAATGTTAATGGGTCAACCCAACCCAAATCAGGTTATTTTGACAAGTACTGAAAGTGGTTCATTTTAGCTCGATTAATTTTGCCATCTATATCTATGTTCTGATCATTTTAAGTCTCTAATTGGTATACTTTTTTTTAGATCGCATTTTGATTTGAGTTTTAAGCATCTTTGACCATTGGTTTTGTGCATCAGATTCCAACCACCCTAAAAAAAGAGAAATTATGTAATCCTTTCTTGCGTACTTCAAGCCAAGAAATACGACGGACGTTGAATATTCCAGTGGAGGCAAGTGATGCAGAAGCATTGGGTGTGATCCGGCAAGCCAAGGATAATTTCTAAATAATTCTTGTAACACCCTTTTCTCCTGTCATGCACATAAAAATTTAGATGTAGTATTTGGGAAGATTGTTTTAGCAGATATGCATAGTGTTGAATTTTTCTCAGCTAAGATTGAATGATTAATTTTTTTTTTTTGGTTGCGTAAAATGTCCCATGAAATATCATGTCAAATTTCTAGTTTTTTTATTTTTAAACGGTTGACTCACACCATTCTAATCACATTTCTAAATATAGAGAGATTGTAGGCTTGCTAGATAACATATACCTACAAAATATTGTTGATTGCAATATTCTTATTTTATAATACTAAGTATCCCTAATACAATCTACATCCACCACTTGCTCACCAAACATAAGAAATCAATAGCCATATCACCAGATGCATACAAAACAGTCACAAACATATGTGGTTTGTTGAATCTTCTAAAACAGTACAAAAGGAAAAGAAATAAAACCCGACCTATAGGTTTACCAAATAGGAGGTTCTCGTGCTAACTTATGTGTGTTCAACATACGATTACCGTGGTATCAACCTCTTAACCAGCACATACATAGCAACACGCGGACTGCAATAATCTGGATGCCAACCAGCTTGGTCAACACGACCTATAATGAAATCCTCCATTGCTGCTTCCATAAAGTATTCCAGAATAGCATCTGATAAAACAGCAAAAAGAATGTGTTTATCATCTAATATCAATAATGTGAAAGATTTAAACACAAATTGATTACCATTTCGAAGTTCTCCAGCCAAAATTATTGTCGTTTCGGTCCCACTTAGTTCAGCCAGGGTTTCTAACAAATCTGTCACTGCTTCTTCATTATAGATCACATCCGATCCAATAACTACATTCATAAATTATTAACTCGTTAAACATGATGACAAAAATGTATATCATTGCAATAAGGTTATCATCGTAAAGCCCCTACAAAAGTGCGGTTAAGTCTTCAACTTTTTTTTCTGAGATTATATAACTCCTTGCAATTTTTTTTTTGAGGTCAGTCATATATAATGGGGAGTTCATTGGTTTAAAAAAACCATGAGATGGTCCTAGGTGTTAAAGTCCCAAAACCTGAGGTGCATAAACTCTACACAAATTCCACAAAAACAATATAAACAAGTATACAACTATAAATTTGTAATAACAGGACTAACCAAAATCCGGTAAAGGTTCAACTAATTCTGGGTCAGGGCGGTCTCCCCAGGTGAGCTCATTAACTGTCGCACAACCTCGCACGTCTCCATACAAATTATCTTCAATGTTCTTTTTTAGAAGCCTTAATCTATCTGGCATATCTGTAAGGATAACTTGGGAACCCAAAAGAGCTGCAATACAACTGAAAACATAATATGAGAAGATTTTATTTTCAAAAAGGAAAGCAGAAGATATAAAAAAGAAAATTGTTACCCAGCTAAACCACAGCCTGCGCCGACTTCAACGACCTTCTTGCCTTGAAGAACAAGTAATCCTGTTTCCACTGCATTCTCTAGAAATTTCCCTAAAACAATTCCACTGTCCCACATAACTGATCCAGTTACTCCAGGAGTACCCTAGAATATACAAACAATGATGTTAAAGTATTAAAATAAATTAAATTAAGTAACTAAAACCACTTTATTTGACCATCAGACCTCACATAAATGATTTTTTAACGCAGTAAATATGTAAACTGATTTACATTCGGCATAAACCAGCACATATGTTAACTTCGGGTCAAAAACAAAAACAAAAAAGTTCCCATATTCAAGAATTTTGTAAATTGTCCATCGGCTTATAACTTCTATGAGTTGAATGAATAAATCTGGGCTTCATACTTTGTAAGATTAAATTAACTACCAACTAACCAAAGGAACGTAGATAAATTCACATGAAACTGAAGGTCCAGAGTCAAATGAAATCTAAATTAAATTCCTGTAGGCCAAGTAAAACATTAACTATAACTTGATGTACAGACCAAAGTAAAATAGATAACACATAGAAGTTACTTACACAATCGAAAAGCAAATGTCTTAAGCAAGTATGCAACTGTCAAAACATGTAAATAACAACTGCAACATTTGACTTCCGTGTAGTTAACAGAACCATTCGACTACAAATAATACGGTAACATCCGCCCACTCATACCAAACTAAGGCCGTGTTTGATGAATTGGTGCATCGCTGACTCGGTCATGAGTTTAAAAAACTCTGACTCTGTCAGCAACAAAAATGGGCGTGGGTCAGCAAAAACTGACTCGGTCAAAAGCTTTTCTGAGCCAAAGAAACACGATAACTGACTCGGTCAAAAGCTTTTCTGGGCCAAAGAAACACGATAGTGGTCAGCTCTGACCGAATCAGGTCGATGCAAATGAAACGGCCCTAAGTAGAATTTGGTTAAGGTGTCAGTGTCACGTGTACCTACATAATAAAAGACTTGTACAGATGAAAAATCATTTCCTGTCAATAATCAGCAGTGTGAGGGTTTTAGGGTTAGGGTTTTAGCTTGAGAATTGACTAACACTTAACTGTTACAACTTTCTGCATAATTCTACATTATTTTTTTCATAACTTATATTTAAAAGGATCATAATTGTTATATATGTTTAGGTCGTTTTAACATTAATTTCTACTTTTTGTTTAGAACACTTCATACACGCATTCCTCTGAAATAGCGAATGTAATTTCACCAAATACAGATACAACCATATCGACTTTACTGGAGATTGCAATTGAGATTACATAGAATTGTAACATTTTGAAGGTGTTAAAAAGCAGCTCACCAAGGAAGAAGGAGACTGAGAAATGGAGATAGAACGGCCGCAAGCATCAATTGAGAGATTGAGAGAAGTTTGAGAAACGAAAGCATTAGGTTTAGAGAAAGTCGGTTGTTGAAGTCCCCAGAGCAGCATCATCTCATCGGATGGATCTCCTCTCACTATTCGAACTTTTCCTTTGTAGGATCCCAATCCGATCACCATCTCTTCATCATCTTCTTCTTCTTCTCCGACATCCTTCCGGATGATTTCTTCTTCGAGGTCGGCGCCGGACATTATCTCCGGCGTCCAGTTTCCGGTTCGGCTCAGGCGGGATGGCTGCTGTATCGCTGTAGGCTTAAGTTAAGTTTGTATCATTTTGAGAACACTTTTTAACTAAAGAGATTTAATAGGGCGCGTTTGGTTGTGGAAAACACACCCTGTTTTCCATTTCTGTTTTCTAAGAAAACATGGAAAACAGAAAACGCGTTCTAGTGATAGTTTTCCAGAAAACTTTTCTAAGAAAACAGAAAACAATGTTTTCTAAGATTTAAAGTAAAATTGGAAAACACCTTTTTATTGTTTTTCATTTTCCATTTTCCATTTTCATTTTCCTGTGTATATATACTTAAGAGAAGAGGAACGCATCTCACAAAATCTGCTCACAGCCGCCAGGTAATACGCACAGCTTCATCTCATCGATTCATCTTCATCTTCTTCGGTTCAGCGCATCTTCATCTCTTCTAACTCCCCGTCAAACGAATTTCAAGCTTTCTTCGTCTCTAATTTAAGTTTTTATTGCTAGGTTTTCGCTTTTGCGTGGTGGGGTGTAGGTACCCGCGTAGAAGTCGACAGTCCCATTTCATCTTCGCTTGAGGTAAGTGAAATTGGCTGAATTTAGTGTATTTCGTTGTTGATTGTGGTCTTCTCTGATGTTTGAATTCTTTCTGAACCACGTCTACCATGTGTTTGTCAAAATGTTTGTGTAGATTTACCACGCCTACAAGGTGTTTGTCAAAATGTTTGTGTAGGTTTTAAACTGAAACTAAGAACTTGATATATATGATAATGCCGCATCAGTAGTTAGTAAGAACTTGGTATCTAGTATGGCTTTGAACATTATGTGTAGTGGTGCAATTGATTGTTGTGAAACTACCAAGTTGACAATACCGCATCAGTAGTTAGTAGGAGGATTTAGAGGGTTCATTTTCAATAAGAAAAACATACACCATATCAGATAATGGACCACTTTCTGTTTAGTTTCATGTGGTTAGTATGAACTGAGTTGTATTTCGAGCTTTCAATTGCTTCAAATGTAGTCTTTAAATCCACTTTTTTGCTCCTTGCAGTTAGTTAAAATTGAACTGTTTATAGATCCAAAACTAGAGATGGTCATACTGATAGCATTACCCTACAAAAACTGTTTTTGAATACATTACCCTACATAAGTTTAACTCAAATGATGTATACCTCTCCTTTTAAGTTTCAATGTAGTAACCATTTACAAGTGCAATCTCTGCTAAATATGTTTCATATGCCATCTTGCTTTAAAAACAAGTTTCTAGCTAAACAAGTGATACAAAACAATTTTAAAAATACCACTTAACTGGGCAGTTTGGTTTCTGTGGTTGCAACACTGGGTGGGGGTATAAGAACTGATCTGACCCAGTAAAAAGATCAAATCTTGGACAAATACAGTTACAGAAGTGGAGGAGATAAGAATCAAGAAAGTGGGTATCTTTGATCTTTACTACCTTATAGAGAAATTTGGCAGTGGGTTGTTGGTGTCATCAAGATCAGCAGCTTCTGCAGACTTCAGATCTATATCAGAAACCTTGAGATCATGAGAGTTTTGTTTAGATGTTGAGGGATCTGATGGTGCATGATTATCAAGGGATATCATCTGCTGCCAATAATCTTATGTTTCCTTGTGCTGTATAAACAGTCACAAGAACTCTTGTTCACAACAACTGCTGCCCCTTCACACTTGACCTTCAGCATATATATAACAAGACACTACACATGTTTCTATTTTAAAAATACCACTTAACTGGGCAGTTTGAAGGTGTGAAGTTATAACATGAGTTAAAGAAGTTGTTTTATTATTGAATAATATGATCAAAACCAATATGCTACTACACATGTTTCTATTTTGGTTCCTCCAATAATATTAGGCAGGTTTCTTGAAAATAAATATTATTACTTAGTTTTTATGTATAAATAAATATCTTGTAATGTTTAAACTAGGGTGATATATAGATGGGTGGACACAGTGGAAATTGTGGGGATGCCATGGAGTGGTCCGATGAGTGTGTGAAGTATTTTTTGGACCTTTTAGCGGAGAAGGTTAAGAAAGACCCCAATTCGGCACCAATTTTAAAAACGAGTGATTGGAATGAAATGGATGAAAAAATTTTCGTTACGTTTGCATTGAAATATGGTCCTGACAAGTTGAAAGCAAAGTACAATCGTCTAAGAATTATGCATACGAAATTTACTGAACTAATAAATAAAACGGGTGTCACATGGGACTCTGAAACCGGCTTAGTGTTTGCTCATGATGATGTATGGAAGACTTTCATTCAGGTATTATTTCATTAGGCCTAATTTATATTAGTTGTGATAGTTAGTTATTTGATGTACTAAGTATTTGGTTGTAATAAATAAATTGCAGCAAAACAAAGCCTTTAAAACTATTAAGAAAAAGGGTTGCAAGATATATCCATTGTTGAGTGCAGTCTTTAGTAAATCTACCGCTTCGGGCACTTTTCATAATGCATCGACCACCGCTCCTCTAACCTCACCACAAGAACATAGACTTGAGGATGAATATCTAGGTGATGCTGATTTTGGTGATTCTGTGGGTGGTTCGAGTACTGGTAAAAAGCGTATGCCAGATATGGATATTGAGGGTCAACCGGGTTCGCGAAGAGCAAAAAGGTCTTCTGGGAAAGATAAGATTGATGCCCTCATGGATGCATGGTCAGAATCTATGATTGCTAGGAAAGAGAAAGATTTAGCAAAAGCTGAGAGGTATAAAGTTAAGCCGGATGAAGCCACAAGTTTCACGAGTGATGATGAGTTCTCCATTAGTAACTGCATGCTTGTCCTTAATGATACACCTTCTGTTAGCACCAAATGTTACAACAAAGCACTTCAGCACTTCCATGATGTTACTTGGAGGAAGATATTTTTGTTAATGCCTGAAGATAGGAGGAAGGGTTGGCTTGATAGTTTAGATAATTGAGTACGCTTGTTTAATTTCGGATATTTCGGGTTCGGTTTTCTATTTTTATTTTTCTTTTTTTATTATTATACTTCGGATATCCGAAATCACTATCTGTATCCGAATCCGAATCTCATACTAATCGGTGCTTTTTTAGCTATGTCTCGGTTGGTAAATCTACCGAGTTCAAAAAAATTAACAATTATACCATTAGCTTTTCATCCGAAATATTGTTAAATTGCTTTCTTTTTCGCCCTATGTCTTGACATCTAAACCAAGCTCGCAAATCTTCACCCTACATCACTACACCAAATGTTTGGTCTACACCAAATGTTTGGTCTCGTCAAGTTTATAGAAGGCATGCTCGATAGTCCTCCACGGCCCTACATGATACCACTAGGTCTAGGCCTCAAGTTCAAAACTCGTTTGTTAGGTGGGGAGTATTGATATGTGTTACTATTCATGGTCAACACCGTCGGTATGTAGTTGCATTAGAGACTAGTGACTACTACTAGATAGTTATTTATCAGAAGGTGTTGGCGGTTGGCCTAATAGTATTGGTTTCAATCCTTATTACAAGAGATTTTGATGGATTTACTAGGTAGGTGGATTTATAGGTGTAGTTTAGAATAAGGTGATTGTGGGTTGGATTTGAGTTGTGCATGACACCAATGAAGATAAGTAAAGCTCTAAAATTACTATCTCTTCTATACAATTTGTGTAAGGAGATCTCAAACACCCTTTTTAGGATTTTATATATTGTCTATTATTATTAGTTAAGAGGAGGTCAACGTCACTCATCCGCTTTGATTGCGATAACTCTTCTCCGGCTAGGTGTCAACGTCTTATTCGCTGATGCTGATTTGGTGGTCCTGTCCTTGATTATTCTTTAACGTCACAAGAGGTGGAAAAAGAGAACATGTCTCTTGCATGTTGGGCAAATGTGATCCGGCCCACTTTTCTTGTGTTTCGGACCTGATCCAGGCAAATATTCATATCTTGTTTTCCACTAATTTTTGTTAGGGTTTATTTCTATTTTAAGCTTTTAAAATGGCTATGAGATTAACCACCTTAAATAATTCATATGAACATTACTCATATTTTCATAGATTTGATGCAATGCCTCACTTCAACTCTTTCTCACGTCGCTTTACCACTATGTTATTCCTTAAAGACGTGTTGTAGGTAACTAAGAAATATCGTAAAAACACTATGTGAGAGATGATGTGGCACGATATGAAATGCTCTAACATCAAATCATCAATTCCTCTATCAAAAGAGTGAGTAGATATGTGATTAGTTAGCAAGTATTGTGAGGATGAAAAAATGAACAGTAGTAAAAAACTTGAGTGGTGAAAACCTAAGCAACTACTTTGTACTTTTACCGCTAGAATGTGAGTCAAATCCTCATCAGAAAACTCGAGAGCTGACCTTGGTATCGTAGGCGACTGCAGACGCCCCCGTGAAGTTAGGTTTTCTCTCGTAAACACATGGGCAGCAAATCGGATAATAAGAACCCTAGACACCTATAATGCTTCATTTTAATCTGATTAAACTCAATTTGAACAACGACGAGAGTCCAATCCGGCCCCAATTTTTTCATAGCAAGCGGTAGTGATGCTCACGAGGACCAACGCTTGAAAATGGTGGAAGAATCAGTTTCAATCGCATGCAGTAATGTTCATAATCACGGTAATCCTTCATCATTTTCTTTCGGCCGTGAAATTACCATCACAAATGCGAAGCAGAAGCTTAAGAGCATAAATGAGATCACGAGAACACAAAACGATGTAAGCACCCTTGATTTAATTGAAAGTTTCTAATTATATTTTTGTTATTGCTGTTTTACTTAGATTTATGCCAATAGTTGGAAGAAAGTTATACTGGTTCATGCTTTTTATGCTCAGCTATAACGTTTGGATCTTATCTGCCTGAATTTGAATTTCCATGAACCGGATTGCAAGCACTACTTAGAGCATTTTGAAGCATGTGTGTGTGTGTTTGTGTGTGTGAACATTTCGAATCGATGAGGATCGGTTTACCGAACGCTAGAAACTGTTTACAACTTCATATCACAAAGATCAGTTTTGAAGCACATTAGAACACCCTCTTAATATGGTAGTTGCACATTTCCTTTGTTATTAGTAAATTGGCTTGGCTCATTTGGAAAACACTATTTGATTGCATTAGGTTAAAGAGGTGAAAGAAAAAGAGGAGAATGGTGTATTAAAAGATACTGGTACTTGTTTGGAAATAGATCATCTGGAGACGTCTAATAACTATGTACTGCGGAAACTTCTTGTAAGTTGAATGAATGCATCAAGAATTAAGATGTCAATTTGCAATCAAAAGTATGATTTTGTGATACTTTGTTAATGTGTTAATTATATCCAGAGCCGACCTAGGTATTTTGATCCTCCGGATAGCGATTATGGAAACTGCTATAATTGCGGTGAAGGTGGCCATACAATTACCAACTGTACAGCAGCTAACCGCAAGAAGCCTTGTTTTTTATGTGGCAGTTTGAAGCACAATGGAAAGCAGTGCAAGCAGGTTAGGATTTGAAGTATTTTAATTGAAGTGTTAGTTTGTTAATTATGAATCATAAATGTCAAATAGCCTTGTCACACTCGCACTATAATTTTAATAATATTATGAAGCAAACAAATATACTTTGTTACGAAATGCTGTATGTACTTGCAGTTGTTGTATATACATCATAATTTAATAATAGTATGAAGCAACAAATATACCATGTTATGAATTCCTGTATTTACTTGCAGTTGTAAATACATAAAGAAAACGTTACGCAAAATAGCTTCTATTCATTTTATTTTTACTTTTCTGCAGAGAAAGGTATGTTTTTACTGCAAGAAAGGCGGTCATTATGCAAGAAACTGCCCGGACAAATCCATTGAGGAATTTGAAAAGGCTAAAATATGTTTAAAATGTGGTGATTCTGGGCATGAAATCTACGATTGCGAAAGTGTGTTCTACTCTGTGGATGACCTCAAGGTCAAATGGTCAATCTCATCTTCTAGTCTGTTTCAATAGTAAAAAACTTAGCATCTGTGCTTCTCGTTTCCTTTAAGTATGAAAATAGTTTTTGTTATTTCAAGCTATAATTTTTAAACCCAATCACTACACTTTTTTTCAGGAAATACAATGTTACATTTGCAAATGTATGGGCCATCTTTGTTGTGATGGGTACGGTGAAGTTCCAAGTGAAGTTTCTTGTTACAAATGTGGTCAGTTGGGCCATACTGGTTTGGTATGTCGTCACTTATTATTTCTGTAATAATTTTCTCATCAGAAGCTAAATTACATGATCATGTACTTTAAACTTTTATAACTAGTTTTTTAAATTTAGAATTACACAACTCCGGACTTGATCTTTTGATAATTTTGAAATCTACTTTGAGCATATCCGGTTCCAAATGAGATGAGATTCATGTGAACAAGTTGTTTGTGAGCGTTTTAGAAAGCAAACTAAGGTTTTATTGAAGCATAGTTAGAGGAGAATGTGAAAGCAAATTAGGGTTTTGTGGTTCATAAACTATTGATGCCTTTTCTTGATTTATATCATCTCATTTAAAGGATCATGTTGGCAAATCTGGGTTTCTTTGTAAAATATGAACGCTATTAGAGGTGGCCAAATGGGTGGATTGGGCAACAACACAAATGGTTGTCATATGGACGATCTTTTAAACAACTCAAAAGGTCATGGGTCAGGTTGACCCGTTAAGACTCTTTTATCCAAGTTTTAGAATGTCATAAGCATCTAATGTATAGAATGCATGTTTAGATTCTTTCTTTTTGTATTACCACTTTGCCACTCTGGTTCAGTTTGGATAAAAACTTTAACTTATACTCATTAGACCCGTTGAACAGAAAATTGTGACCCAAGTAGATACAAAGCTATTAAAATGTGGACCCAAAAGGATCCATTATTGAATGAATGAGCCAGTATAACCTGAATCAAAATCAACCTATTCATAAGTAAAATGAAAGATATTTTGGTCACTTGGCTACATGTTTAGATGCTGGCCTTTTAGGAAGATTTTAGACAATTTTTTAATTTTATTGTTATCATCTTTATTTTTGACAGAAATGTGAGAGTGTAAGTTCAAGTGCAATTGCACATGCAGAGGCGTCATCCAGTTTTTGCTACAAATGTGGTCAGGAAGGCCATAAGTCACGCAAATGCAAAACTTTTGCTAAGGTAATAGACTCTGCTTTTGCAACAGTAACTTTATAGGTGGCAATTTCCGATCATTACTTAGAAACCAGTCACTTTAGGATATGTTTTTTCCGCAACAAGTCAATCTGGTTAAGCTATATGATTTAATACAGGAAGTGTATCCAATTGCATAAAATACTCCTAAATCGCTTTATTGAGAAGTCTATATTATTTTCATAATTATATAGTTTTTGACCTTTGGTAATCATATGTAGCAAAATGTACCCATTTTGACCTCATTTTGCCACCTCTGATAACGGCTAGCTAAATGTTTAATCTATCATGATATATAGTTTTTATTTATTTATTTATTCAGAAGCGAAAGAGGAAAAACGCGAAGAGGGGTAATTTACAAGATAACACAGACAATGTAGGGGTTAGGTCTGCAACTCAAGAGCTAGGTGAGGCTTGTAAAAGGAATAAAACACAACATGGATACTCAACTGAAACATAGGGATGGATCAAGATCAAGATCGCGGTGGATGTTTCAGTGGGACCCATTGGGGATCTTGATCAAAACCAGCTAGTTACAGATCCAATGTAGAATGGTTTTCATGGAAATCAAGGTTCTAATGGGGCATCCACACAATTATTCAGATTTTGAGATTTTGACAATTCAAGCAATTATGAAGGGAGAGAATATGGTTGATTAGGACTGGTACTGAAAGTCAATTGTTGTATCTTTGATATTTTTTTAGTTTTGTTGTACCAAGTTGTTTTGTTATTCCACGTGTGTGGTTCGTAAAATTTGTTGGAACCGAAATTTGAATTTAGATTATATAACATATTTGACTGGAGAGGAATAAAAACTAGAATGAATTATCTTACCTTCTTTACAAGAGAAATTTAAATTTATTTTCTAACTAGGTTAGTAACCCGTGTAATACACAGGAGAAAATAATATTTGATAAATACAAAAGAAAAAGAAATTGATCAAGAAATTTGAAAATTATGATTGATATAAAATTCTTATAACATTTAAGATATTATTATGTTTGACAAGTTGTTAATTATTTTCCATAAAAGACTAAAATTATTGAGTAAATTAATAAAATCTACATTAGGTTTATCAAAATTTTAAAATAAAATTTTAGTTTTGATAAAATTGGTAATTAATCTTAATTGATGATTACTAAATTGGTAATTGATTGTGAGCTTGACATGTGGCGGTGATGATGTGGACCACTTATAAATGAGACATGTGGCAAAAATTTCTTAATTGATTAGGATTAAGATTATATATTTACTACCTTCACATTGTTCTGGGGATCACGCAGATACACAAATTAATATAGATTGTATCCATAAGTTTTGATTTTTTGCCTTAGGATTTGTTGACTCATCATGGATCATGTGCAAGAACACCAAATAAAACACAACCAACGTTTCAATGATTTGAAGGCCTCATATGAAGATAAACATCACGCCAGGAATCACGACAAGCAGATTGATTGCTCGAATCGAGACCCGAGGTCTGTTTGATTCTGTTAATCGCGATGGTAATCCCTGTTCCTCTTTCAGTTCATCTCTAATAGCGAGTAGTTCTCCATATTCACTTGAAAGAGATGATGAGTTTCAGACGCCAATGAAGACAGAGCAAAAAATGGAGTAGAGTTTTATGTGAGATCACGAGATGGATTTGATAAGAAATATCCAGTTGGAACTCCATCACGTACACGAGTAGAAGATGATATCATCACGGAATACATGCAATCCAAAGAGATTGCAGTCATCAACTATGGTGGCATTCATTTTCCTCATATGATCCAACTTTTACTCTGAATGTGATAATCTTCTTTTGATGTTTACTCATTTGCGTTTTTAATTTTTGTGTTTTTTTATGTAGATTAGATATGACTCTTATTTTTTTTCGTTATAATTGAGTTTATTTGATTTTAAAATTTGGAAAATTGGATTTTAATAATCCCATGTTTTCCATATTGGCAACCAATAATCCCACTTTTAACCTTGGCATCCGCTAGTCCCACGTTTACACATCTTTATTTCCAATGGTCCCTCCGTTAAAAAAGTTAACGGAGCTAACGGAAAAGTGACGTGGATGATGACGTGGCTTATTTATTTATTTTTTCCTTTTCATTTAAATGTTTTATTTGATGAAGTGGCATATATACCGCCCCACCACCATCACCACCTCCCCACAACCACAATCACCACCTCCTCACCACCACCTCCTCACCACCACCATCACCTCCCAAAAGCACTCCGACGCACCAGCACCACCCCACTACCACCATCACCACCTCCAGCCATCACTCTGATGCACCACCACCACTCCACCACGACAACCCCTCCACCGCAACCACTGAAATCCGCCGACAAAAAATATGCGGGCACAATCCCTCTCTCGCCATTTAAAATATTTGCGTCCACTCCGACGACTCGAATTTAGTGATCAAACGAAATGAATTCAGTGATCAAATTGCTCAAATTCATACTCTTTGACTTTTCGAAGTCAAACTTCGTGAACTTTAACCTCAAAATTGGAGGTGAATATGTGCTTGTTGATGTTAGTGATTGATTCCGGTAGTTATAGTTCTTAATCTTGAATTCATTGCAACTTACATAACTGATTTTGGTGAAGTTTACTTGAATCCGGAAAATCACAATGATGTTCTTCGAAGCTTTGGTCTTTAATGGCGGATTTTAGATTTCTTGCTTATTCGACGTAAATCTGGTACCTACAAGTTCATTTTGATCATACAAAGCTATTGGCATGGTTAGATTTCAGTTTAGATCAGAATTAAGTTAAAACCCAGTTCATGTTCATGGTGGTTCCAGCAATAAAACTGCATAACAATGGTGCTAGTTTGAATCCTTTCTTCGTCACGAGTTCAATGCAATTTACGGAATCAATTTTGGCTCAAAATTGAGAGAGATATCAGCGTTTGAAGATTGTTGTTTGTCGTCGGAAAAATTTATATTCGCCGGAATCGTGATATTCAGCCGGTGATGGTTCTTTATCAGTCGGAGACGATGATAGTGGTGGTTGGTGGCCGGAGAAGACGACAGGAGGTCGCCGGAGAAGACGACCGGAGGTGATGATGGTGGTGGAGTGATAGTGATGATGACTAGATAATTTAAAAAAGAAAAAATGATAAAAGAAAATGTCACGTCATCATCCACGTCATTTTTCCGTTAGCTCCGTTAACTTTTTTAACGGAGGGACCATTAGAAATAAACATGTGTAAACGTGGGACTAGCGGATGCCAAAGTTAAAAGTGGGATTATTGGTTGCCAACAAGAAAAATATGGGATTATTAAAATCCAATTTTCCTTAAAATTTTGCTTGGAAAATATAAATTTGGTTTAAAAGGAATAAACGGAACAAGGATAAAAATTAGTCATTTACAATATGTTTTTTATAAGATGTTGTAAATTTTTTACGACAAGATTTATACGTTTATCACTCAAAAGAAGCACCACTTATCTTTGAACTAGAATCGTTTTGCTTTTATCCTCTTGTTCATCTCACCTTGATGGGAAGTATGTTGAACTCACACCCTGAACTATGGCATGAGCCTCACACATATACGAAAGTGATGTTTATGTAATTATAAGATGACATGAAAGACCAGGTCAGGCTAGGACCATACCGTTTAAGATGGTTGGCATTGCTAACTCCTATTCTTTTTAAATGCATGTTTAATTAACATGTTATATTAATTTTTTTATTAATTCTTTCCATAGCTAGCTATTACCCAACACTAAAATAATCATCTCTCTAACACAATCACACAATGTTTTAAAAACTGGTTTTTTAGTTGAATCGGAAAATCTTTCCGGGCTGGTTCGACGGTTGGACCGGCCGGTTGAACCGGTTAGGGGATATATATATATATTTTTTTATAAAAATGTTAATAAATTTGTACACCACAACGAAAATAGTTAAAATACAATGATAATCCACTAAAAAATAATACCAAATAGGTATTTCATAAGAAAATATAATAAACTTTAAAAAATAATAAAAATAACAATAAATTTAAAAAATATTATTTTTTTAAATGTCAGAAAACCGGTTGAACCCGAAAAAATCGGAAAACCGCCCGGTTCAAAACGGAACCGGGAATTAAAAAACCGGTATGATGACCGGTTGACGGTTAAACTGGTTGAACCGGTTTTTAAAACATTGCTCTCACATACAATCATTTAATACCCATTTATGTGAGAAGGAAAAAAAATTCTAACATATGCATACGCTATTACGCTACCAAGGGCAGAGAACGCAAATAGAGTATCTCTCAATGTCGAATGCCTGACATGAAGTAATTGATGGGTGAGGAATGAAAAAGTCTAATCTTAGAATTTGTTCCTTTGTATCATTTTGTCTAGCCTCGATCTTTAATAATATTACGGGTTAAAAAAATACTCATGAATAAACTAATACATTAAACATCATTGACATGAACAATTATATTCCCAAATGAAAAATAAAATTAAAGAATCAAGATAATGAATTTATACATACTGTTACAAATAAATAACAAACCAAAATCCATTTGTTTTCACCTTCTTTCATCCATCTTTCATATGGCAATGGTGGTATCTTCCAATTTCAGATTAAGAAATAAGATCCCCAAAACGATAACATCATTAAAAATCATCCCCAAATCATGGAACTGAAACCATGGAAGGAGAAGATAGAAAAACAAATGAAATGAACATGATTAATGCATAATTTGATCTAATTTTAATCCAAATGAGCAAATCCACCTGATCTCATCATCTGTTTAAACTCACTAAAACTAACCATACCATCACCATCCACATCCACCTTCATAATCATCCGTCTGCAATCATCCGATTTCCGCCCCTGTTTCAGCCCTAACGACTCCAAAACCGATCTCAACTCCTCAACTGCGATAAATCCGTCGCGATTTTGATCAAACACGTTGAACGCTTCCATCATATCTTCCTCGTTCTCCCGATTATCCAAAATCGACTTGTACAGATCGCCAAACTCATCGATATCAACACATCCGTCGCCGTTCACGTCGATTTTCTCGATCATTTGAACCAGATCTGCGTCCGAGATGAACACGCCGGTGTTTTCCAAGGAGTCGTTGAGCTCCTGCTTCGTGATTCTGCCATCGCCGTTTTTGTCGAACATTTGGAAGATGCGGTGGAGCTGTTCGTGATTCATGCGAGAAGAACGGGGAGTTGGAGGAGATTGGAGGATTGGGGAAACGGTGTCGTTTTGGATCTGTTGTTGTTGTTGATTGTGAGATTTAGGGAGGTAATGCCGGAGCTTTTTGGGGAGGAGGCAGAGGAAGATTGAGTAGATGAGATTGTAGAAGAGGAAGATTCTGGAATAGATTGCAGGCATTGTTACTGTTAACCGCTTGCAGTTGCAGTTCGTTGAAGAATGAGATATGAATCCTCTCTGGTTCTAGTTCTGTGTTTTGATGAAGAAGATGAGAGTAATCCAATGGAAGTGGGAGGGTAGTTTTATAATAAGAGTCCAGGTTGCTGGTGGTGGGCCAACGCCTAAATTTTATTTTGTTTTATTTATTATTTTTTTTTTTTTGAGAGCTGTGCATATCTGAGATTTACTGATTTAGAGGATCTTATAGGATAACATATATATATTTTTTAAAGGTGTAGATATTATCTATCATGATAAATAGATCACTCTTTTGTACATACAAAAAGCATGAATACACAACTCATTCATCATCTAGGAGGAAATGTACACCCGAGAAAACTCTCTGACGTAACTTAAAGAAAATTGCCTTAGATGAGACTCGAACTCACGAACTCTGATATAAAAAGTAATGGGTAACACTAGGACAAAACGCTTATTATTATCTGATAATATTACTAGGTTAAAGGTGAGTTAGTGCATTGAAGAGATTTTTATGGTAAGTTGTGTTTTCTTAGTTACTAAGTTATGGGTTTAAACTTGTGTAGCGAGAGTATGATAATTTTAGGAGTAAAGAAGAAATTATGGTAAAAGCTAGTCTGGTCTGGTGGTAAAGTTATATATTTTTTAACTAAATTGGTTGCGGGTATAAATCAGGCGGAATGTGGTGAACTTTAGGTGTCGACTAGATGGTATGTGTTTGTGGATTAAGAAATGATAGCAAAAATCAAGCAAAGTTGGTGTAGTGGTTAAAATTCTAAGCTTGTGGTTGAAGAGACCCAAGTTCTAGTCCCACTTACACCACTTTGTGAGATATTGGTGGGCAATGAAGGATTGGGCCTTGTGCTTGATCCTGAGTCACAAAGGAGGGTTTACGGGCCTGCCCGGTTCCCGCCCGATGGTGCAAATGGGGGGCGCTCCCGGGTTCCCTCGCTATGAGGTTCGGACTCGGGACAGTGGGTATGTCCAGGGTAACCAGTCCCGATACACGGTTGAGCCAAAAATTGCCGTTAAAAAAAAAAGAAATGAAACAAAAGCTAGTCGCCTAGCAATATTTGACATTGTATTAAAGGTGTTCCTATTCACATGGTTTAGACTTTTATTTTCGAGTTAGCCGTTTTAAAATAACAAGAGTTTGGTCTATTCCCATTCAGATTAAATTTGCCGACAATTTTAGCTAAAGAGTGTTCTGTGAACTTGACGGTTTCACACATTATTACATTGAACTTACGGTTTCACAAAGTTGTCCGTTTATGGCTTTAAGCTATTAACTAACTTCATAAAATTTATAGTATTTTTAGGTTTATAGTATAAGCCTTATTATTTTATATATATTTGTACCTTCTTTTGCAAATCTATAACTTTAAAGCTTCTAAGTGTAAAATTAAAATAAAAGTTTCCCATTTTTGTTTTTGAACGACTAACAAACAAAACCCTAACCCCTATAGGAAGCCCATTGAGTAAAAGGAGCTCCATACGGGAGCCCAAGGCAGTAACAGTTGTTGAGCCCATTTCAGGAAAAACTCATTTTCATGAATAACCGGATAGTAAAATTTGTTAAGCTCGAAGATCAAACTTGTGACATTTCGGTTATATTCATGTCAAGTTGTCAACCATCCAACTAAAAGTCAAATGATATCAATTTAATGATACACAAATGATAGCAATTTTGCCACCTATAATACTTTATAGCCATTGGAGAGATTTCGCGGATGATCATGTGCCATTAAGATTCCGGTCGAATTTATGATTTTCGTTTTGATCCATTAACAATATCTTTATTTTTTTAAAATAAAAAATAAAAAACTAATATCTATTTAATTCTCAAATTAGGCAGAAAACATTTAATGATGTTTAGAGAGGGTAAATTATGTCGTGGAGACGTGTGGAGTGTGATTATTTTTATTATTATTAGGTTCCTTAGCTGGTTTGTTTGCTTTTGTGTTTAGGTCAATCGATCGATAACGCGTTTTCATAATTGCCGTTTGGTGATAAGGATAGGTTTGTAAATTACTCCACCTTTTATGCCGATCTACCCATTTTAATATTATATCTATTTATTTTCTAATAATCAAACAAAATTATCGACAGAGGATGCAAACATTGAACCTTTACTAGAACCGTGTTTTATCTTTTTTACTTTTTAATGAGTTGATGTCATTATGGTGACCAATTCTTGGTTTAGTTGGACCTAATTCGGTTATAAATCGGAACCGAAACAACATCGAATTTGTACTGTATTTAGTTGTTGGTTGTTGTTATATTATTTTTAAAATTCTCATTTTGTTTTAACATAACTTTTAAACTATTGCGCACCTTGAGGTTCAAGTCTAGAGTGAACGAATACGTTCACTATAGATGTTTAATAATGAGGGATGTTGTGTAATATATAAAAATAATACTTTACTTTTTATGATTATAGTTTACACGCAATACTTGCACGCTTTTGAGTTAGTAGTATGCAAAATTACATGGCCTTTGGTGAGACCAACGGAACTTACACGTAGTAATTTAGACTATGCCCAACGCTTAGTCCGTGGATATGTTTTTTGCCTACGTGACGGCACACTTTGGAAGTGCGGCATTGTTGCTCCATGTTCGTCAGCCGTTCTCCGTATTTTGTCCGTCGCTACGTGCGGCTGTTTTTAAGAATTTTTTTCCTCTCAAATGCAATATTGAGTAGGTAAAATGAGGAATGTTTGTAGGAAGAACTCTCTTGGAGTAAAACCCTATTTGTGGGAGGGATGTGTAAAAAACTAGTATAACATGTTAACTAGGATTGTTTATGAAAATAATTGACGTGAATTTTGCAGTCAATCTTATAATTATAAAATCATCTAAAGTTATAGAATAATGAATAATAATTTAATCAATTATTTTAACACTAGGACAAACGAATAAATCCATATTGAGATATTAAAATTAAGAAAAATTATATATTCATTTATCATTTCATTATTTTGGAAGCAAAGTGTTTATTTTAATGTATAAAAGTTCAAAAGGTAAGCGTGTTTTGGGGTGAGTAATATGTAGAAGCTCAACGGATCTATAATGTGGGAAAAGTGAGTAAGAGGGGCCGGCAACAATAAGCAAACGACCGTTAATATATAAAGCCGAAAGGGACCCACTCGGACCAAGTAAAACAAGTGACCGTTATTATTACAACCAATTTTAAGTAGATGATCGTTAATCAGCCGTTGGGTTGTACCTATAAGTTTTTTTTTTCTTTTTTTTTTTCTTTTTTTTTTTTTAAGCAAGCTTTATTTGAAACCATAAATTTGCAAGAAGTTAGATTACATAAGAAAAATAAAATAAAAATTATATCACGAGCTCCAATCAAGAGAAACACCCCTATGCTTAAGTTATAAAAAAGAAAAGGTCTTAATGTCATCGTGAATATATCTTGAGCACTCCTCACTTGGTTATTAGAAATGTGGTCATCAGACGACTTCCAAATGCACCAAAGGTTTTTAAAAAAGAACACCGAAGCACATTTTTCAACCCATGAGAAAATTGCCACCTATTTTGAACTTCAAGAACATCCATAACATTCAGAATCAACGAGGGAGGGGTCTTGCACCAACCAAAAACCATATCCCAAACCAGACCGGCTAGCAACAGTTAACCAAACAATGATTTCGACTCTTGAAACTTCTTTCAAGACATGGTGAATATGTAATTTATGAAGGTATAGTTTAGGAATAATGTGAATTGGTATTTGTTAGTTGCTTAAAAAACTAGATGATTGTACGTTAATCGTATAATAAGATTATATATAGTGTTTTGTTGATTTGATAAGAGAGGAAAATGATGCGTAGGTAGAGTCGACATATCTTATGATTATGTACACATGTGTTATTTGATTTTATATAATAAGGGCCAATTTGGTATTACAGAAGAGAATCGGCATTGCTTTACAAAAGAGAGTTGATGCGGTAATGATCTTTTTAAACTGTGCATACGAGGATCTCATGTATCAGATTCACTTTACTAATTTTTTTAAAACGACAATCTATTCTACTCATAAACTATACTCATATATTATACTTATCAGGTTTGAACATGAGACCTCTTAAAATGATGCTCATAAAGAGTCTTTATTATTGAATCATCAACTATAGACTCATATTACTAATAGTGAAACACATGTTAAAAGAAAGAGGAAGTGGTACGAGACTCATATATATAACGGTATAACATGAATGTTGTATTGGGGACATGTTTAAATTTGGGTTTATTGGATTTTAATAATCCAAGTTTTGTCTTTTTGGCCGATATTAATCCCAATTACGTTTTTTCCCTACAATAATCCGAACTATCAAGGTATTGGATTTTATTGGACCGCCGTTAACTGAAGCCTAACACCGTTAGTTTTTGCTGACTGGGCATGTGACATGTCGTCTTACGTGGCTTTTTTAACTAGTTTTTTTAAAAAATGAGGGACTAGTTTTGAATTTTATTAAGAAATTAAAGGAGGGACTAGTCTTAACCTACTCATCCCACAACCATCGTCTTCCTCTCTTTCTATTCATAAACCACCACTCACTACCACCGTTGACCACCACCACCATCCATCGCCGTCAAAATCGCAGCCCCAAATCACTTCCACCGTTGACCACCACCACCATCCACTGCCCCGACCTGATCCAAACCATCCGAACCCCAATCCGATCCACCCCCAACCCCACTCTCTTCAAAATGATGACCGGTGAGAAATGTAGATGCACTCTCTTCCAAACCCCGTTCCGATTCAATTCGTTTTAGGAGTTGCTGAGCAGAGTAGATCCATGATTCTAAGATCTGATGCGTCGTGACCGACGATCGGTTCTCGTAGTTGTTGACTTTAGCTTGATCCGTTGGCGTTTTTTGCGCGGATAATGAAGCTAAGAAAAAAGCATGAGAGAAAGAAACGGGAAGTAAGTTATACAAAATTTTCACTTACTAATAAATACAAAATTTTCAAATATAAATGCTTAATATATTTGAAAATTTTGTATTTACATTTGCATTTACATTTGAAAATTTTGTATTTATTAGTAAGTGAAAATAAGGAAAAAGATGATCAACTTATTAAAAAGTGGTGAATTGAGGATTTAGCTTGACGTGTGGCTAAAAATGAGTTAGGTTACAATGCATCAAGTAAAGACCTGTTATATTATAAAAATTTGGAAAATTGGATTTAAATAATCCCATCTTTTTCTTATTGGCAAATATTAATACCACTTTTAACCTTGGCATCCGCTAGTCCCACGTTTACATCTATTTGTTTCCATTGGTCCCTCCGTTAAAAATTTTAACTCACTTAACGGAAAAATGGCGTGGATGCTGACGTGGATTTTTTTTTCTAATCATTTCATTTGATGAGGTGGCATCTCATGTGGCAATTCATGACCTTTACCCCCATTTTAAAACCCTAAATCCCCAAATTGAACTATCACCTTCGTTGCCTCATTGACCAGAAATCTAATCTTCGATTTATTTGCATAATAAAATGACTGATTGATTTTGTTCGTGCTCTAATCGCCACATTCTGTGCTCATTTGATTTCAAATCACAAACAACTGAAAACATTATTGTTCCATAATTTAGAGGTTTATAATCAATTGATAATAGCGTCGTTTTATGAATCTATGCTTAGATCTGTATTATTGACGATTTCATATGGAATACTGGTGTCATCAATGCTCCGGATAAGTCGAAACAATCACGGAGGCTGAAACGATCAAGTGCTCCCTCTGTAACAGCGACTTCATCGAAGAATTGGATAGCCCAAGGAGCGATAATAGCCGCCACCACCACCACCACGACGGCGCCGGAGACTCTGATTCTGACCGCGCGCTTTCACTTTGGGCCCCGATTTTGCTCGGAATGATGAGTAGCCCTCTCCGTCGCCGGAGATTCAGACAGATTGAATCCAGCGGTAACAATGATAACGATTGCTCTGAACTAGATAGAGAATTGGAGGCGATTGTCAGGCGGCGGCGGCGGAGCTCCTCCACAGAATTTGCGCCGGAATGCTCGGTTTTTTTGGAAGAGTTAAGGTCGGGAACAAAGCGAAAGAGTTGCCATGTAGACACAGGTTTCATGATGTTTGTATTCTGCCATGGTTGGAGCTTCACATCATCAAGCGAAGGTGATAGTTAATTTTGGGACTAGCAAATGCCAAAATTAAAAGTGGGATTAATATTTGCCAATAAGAAAAAGATGGATTATTTAAATCCAAATTTCCTAAAAATTTAGGTAAAAATTAAAAATTGAAATAAAAAGTTAAAGCTTTTTCACATGAAACACTTATGATTATAAATTGAAACTTTCATTATAAAAGTACTAAAATGACCTATTAAAAAAGTTCAAGATATTTCTTTGGCTAGTAAACTATAGGGCCTTTAAAAATATATTATACGAGCCTTTATTCTTTAGCTATTTTATAAAAAATTTAAAAAAAAGTTGTTTAAAGTTTAGTAGAGCCTACCCCTTTCTAGTAGAGGAGTAACCGAACCGTTTTGGGAACCGAAAGCGGTTTTTTAAACAAAAGCCAAACTGATCTATAAACCGGGTTGTGGACAAACTGGTTAAGATTGAGTTTGAACCGTCAATTTTGCTACAGTTTGTGTTTTTGTTCGCAAGAACCGGTTTGAAAATGGATTATGTTGGAATCCCATTCGAAACTGGTTTGTTAGGTTCAGGTTTTCATATGAGATAATTTTTACGGTCAAACTTCTTGACACCCGAAGATAACAACACCAAACGCCAAGAATCTCTCAAACACACACTTTATTCTTTTCGCATTCGATTCTTTCTCACATCCTTACCCTTACGACACACATTTATCTTTACTAGAGTGTGCAAATCTTGAAAACATAGTGATACTTTTTAAGTTTAGGAATTTCACTATGGGTAAAATAAAATATTAATCCAAAATATTAAGGATGATTGCAATTTAGGGTTACATACACACTTGCACCGATCGATCGGCGAAATGGCCCTGGTACGGAAGAAATTAGATCCCCTGCGTCGATTATTGTCTACTCATTTTATTCAATCAAAAGGTGTGATTCTTCTTCTTCTTCTACTTCATTCGTTCATTCTTTTTATTAACCTAATAATTCTTTCTTGTTTTGATGATTTGAAATTGTGAAATGGCATGCAGTTTTCATGGCCCCTCGGTGCAGCCGGCGAACAGAGGAAGAGGTGAAGGCTATATTCGAGGAATGGATGATTGAAAACGGTAGATCCTACAGCAGCGTAGAGGAGAAGGAATCGAGGTTTCGGATATTTAAAGATAACCTAAGGGAAACGGATATCAGAACCCTCACCACCCAATACTCTCACTGGGGAATCTCATGGCTTGCAGATCTCACATATCCGGAGGCAAGGCGCAAATTAGGGTATCATGATCCTCCTTATATAATTGTTGATGGTCCAGAAACTATTCATGATGAGCAAACTCATGAAGAAGAAGAAGAAGAAGAAGGAAAAGTTTGGTATTTTGAAGATATAAGTGATTATGAAGAAGAAGAAGAAACTGATGATGATGAAGAAGAAGTGCCATCTTTGGTGCCCAGACTGAAAATCCGGAACCCTAACAAGAAGACGACTATGAGCAAGGCGGCAAAAGGTTAGCAAAGTTGCCTACAACAACAAAAAGATCGATAGTTTCTTCTTCTAACTTTCTCTCTCAAAATGTCTCTAAGTCGTTTCATGTCTCTTCTATATCTTCAGATTAGGGTTTGGTGGTTCTTCTAGTTTCTGAGTTTTTAAGAGTTCTTGATATTGTGTGTTTTTGACAGCTCGGATCACATATCAAATGTGCACTTTTAATAGAATATAACTCAAGATCATTAACTATAACTATTTACATATATAACAAAGTCGTTTCAAATGTGCTCTTTTAATAGAATAGAACTCAAGATAGTTTTACCCAAATTATATGGCAAAAAACATTATATAAATGCATGAATAATATACAAAGTAATACGAAAAATGAAAAATAACAAAAGTGCATGTATACTCTAGTTTTGAATTTTATATAAACTAGCTAGGTGAGCTAGCTCTGCTGACCTGAGAGTCGCATTAGTCTATTTCTTTCAAATGGTAATAGTCATTGGTGTCATGACCTTTGTCCTCGTGGATTTCATAGTATTTTGTGGAGCTTTGCAATTTCGGTGTTTGTTTGAGTAGGTGTGGAGGCCTAAACTTCGCATTGGTCACTTTTGTGGCTAATATTTCACTTGGGGCTTTGTATAATAGTAATAATAATACCAGTGGCCGCAGTAATAGTGGTAGTATTTCTTTTATCTCCTTTTAAATTATTTTTTTACCACTCACATCCACAAAATAATGGATATAAAGTTGAATAGTAATTCATAAATATAGGAAAACATTTTAAGGTGGTAGCTGGTGACGTGGCGTATTCACAAATAGAAAGTACTGAAATCGATCGTCAACACCAAAACACAAGATTTCTGCTCTAATTTTTAAGTCAAAGCACATTAAGTTGACTTCAAAAAGTCAAAACGGCAATGGAATCGTGTTCCTATTCGTTTAGAGAAGGTGGTCAATTTCAATTTTTAAATTTCTTGGTCAATGTTGATCATTTTAGTGATTTTTCCTTTTTTTTTTATAATTTAAGGATAGGGATAAAGATAGGGAATGGGTTGTGAATACTCTAACTATTTACAATTTGAGATAGACTGAAGTTATAAACTCAAGTGGATGGTCAATACAGAACGCAAGGAATGGTAGGATATTTAATGGTAAAAATTGGGATTATCATTTAAATAGCGGAGAAAATGAAGACCAATATTTGAATCTGGATAAAAGATCAATCGGGATCACACAAATTGGTCTTTTTTTTTTAACGGTAAATTTGGATCACTGACAGGGACATTACACCACCCACCCGATCATCTCCAATCCCCATCAGGAGGAAACTCATCACTGATGAGAAAACCCCTGGCTCAACTTGTAACCCTGTTTTTTTTATTTTTTTGTTACAAGTGGGACTTGAACCCAAGACCTCATAGTAATGGGGTCATACACCTTTGTCACTAGACTAAGCTAGTGGTTGACTAGTTGTACACAAATTGGTCTAATCGGAGGAACATGGTGGGTTTTTTTTATTTTATTTTATTTATTTATTTATTTTTTTGTAAATATAGTGTTCTTGATATCAATTTTCCTTGTTTTAGTGTATGTCCTCTAGCATCTCGATGATGGCTTTTAGTTTTCTAATAGAATTTCGTCACTCTAGGTTTTTTTTTAAAACAATATGTGAGATTGGGCCTCGCTAAGCAGTTTTTAAATTAAAAAAATATCCTGCAGTTCAAAAGAATTATTCAAGGATAAAACAAGAACAAAAATGCCAATAAGTATAGGTCAAATCACCAGCTACGGTTAAAGAGCTACAAATAAAAACGGTAGATTTGACATGTTCACATTTCACAATTTCATTGATTTCAATAGTCTATTAATACCTTTAGTTTTTATAAACCATACATAACTAGAGGTGCAAAAACCGGTTTGAAACCCAAACCGGTTCGGTTCTCAAACCGGTTTTGACTAAAATCGGTTTTGGTCAAAACCGGTTTGAGGCCAAACCGGTTCGGTTCTCAAACCGGTTTGAAGCACGAATACTGGAAACTGATGAAACCGGTTTCGGTTTCAAACCGAACCGGTTTGGGATCTCAAACCGGTTTGAACCGATTTTGTATATATATATATATATATTTTTAAACTTTATAAAAACTAAAAAAACATACTTTTTATTGAAAAAAAACATAAAACATTACAAAAGAGAATAAGTTCACACCTAAACGATTGCAAAAGTACCTAATTTGAAAGAAAATACAAATTATTTTAACCGGTATTTAAGCATTATTGTAAATTTAAGAGTTTTTTTTAGAGATTGGTAAGTGGGGTAATGTTTATAACACATAAAGGGGGTATATATACCAACTTTTAGGCTCAAATCGACTAGAAACGGCTAGAAAAGTTGCTTAAAAGTGATGTGAAGAAACCGGTTTCAAACCGGTTTGGGCCAAACTGGTTTCAAACCGGTTTGGGCCAAACCGGTTTGAAAACCGGTTTCTTCACAAAACCCCCTAACCAATAGAAACCGGTTCGGTTTGACCGGTTTGGGAACCGGGTTGGTTAAAACCGGTTTTGACCGGTTTAAGAACCGGTTTGAGAGCCCAAACCGGTTTGGGATTTGCACCTCTATACATAACCTTTAAAAAAAAAACTGTTTGGATTTCAAACTAGCCAGACGAAGCAAGTCGCAACTTGCTTCAAACAGTTTTTATAAACTAGACCAAACCTCTAAACCGAACCATGAACAAAACCTTTTGAACTTAAAACTGGCCAAACAATGCAAGTCGCCGACTTGCTTCTATTTGATTGGTTTCAGTAATCTATCAACACCTTTAGTTTTTATAAGGATGGGGGAGTGGTTGTAGATAAAAAAGTTTAACTAATGAGAGGAGAGAGAATGAAAGTTTGTAGAATTGATGTTTTTGTGAAAGGAATGGATTTGTAGAATTGATTAGACAAACTTTTATTGAAAATCTACAAAATACACACAAATATTCGGCAACCATCAACAACTTTTTGGCAAAATCACATGCACTTTGCCGAATTGGGGTTTTGCCCGGGGGGGGGGGGGGAGTGGTTACCGAAGGAGTAGAGTAGCCGAGATTTTTGCCGAGGTACTCCGTCTATCCTAAACCCTTCAAGGGATGTTTGAGGTTTGCTTATATAATACGTTGTATATAATAAACGACTTTAAACTGCTTAATCATAATATCTTGTTCTAATAACAACCGTTTAAATAAACAAAATCTCAAACCTGCTCTAAATGTCTCTTCTTGTCCGTCATTGATTAAGTTCCCCAAAACTTAAGAAGGAAAAGAGAATTAGAGCATTGAGAAAAGAGCAAAAACCACCAAATAAA
>JBCNJP010000021.1:2517370-2746928 GCA_039602395.1 Deinandra increscens subsp. villosa | reverse complement strand
CAAGTTGGATGTAGTCAACAACTTACCATTCACTGCCTTGTTATCCATCAAAACAACATTAAAAAAAGATATGAAACGTCAAATCTTTTCCTGTTTGATTTTCACTAAATCTATTAGTAACTACTTGTCTACTTGTACCACCAGCAGCACATTGGATTGTTTAATTTTGACATACCTTACTGAAAACAGAAGCCCACTCTTGCTTGGTAGCAAGAGGTATGGTCCAATCACCAATCTTAGGAGACCAAACATCCTCAGTTGCATAGCTCAGGCACCAACTAACTTTTTCTGGTGGATTTTTGAAATCAAATACAGCATGAACCTTTTTCCTTGCACTAGTCTTCTTTTTAGTTGTTGGAGGTGCATCGGTCTTTTTAGCTTGAGGTGCAGCCTCCTTTTTAGTTTTAGGTGTAGCAGCCTTTTTAGTTTTAGGTGTAGCGCTGTTAGAGGTCTGAAAAAACATCATTGCAGATAAAAATTAACTAAATCAAGATCTATAGTGTATAACTTTCATATAAACTCAAAGAAACAATTGATTTCAGTCGGCTTTTATTTTTCGGAGGCACAATTTCATGTCAATAGTTAGGGGCTTATTTTATAAGTTTATAGAGGGTCGGTTAATTCAGAACCAATTTTTAAGTAAAGAACGCCATAAACGCCCTTCTCTCCCCATAAGTTGATATGATACTTTAATGTTCTGAAAGCATAAATATGATATGAAATTTAGAAGGATACTTGTATGAAATTTTAAACTTTTAGAAGGATATACATGAAATTAATCCCACCAGAAAAGGGATCCCATAAGCTGGACTAAGTTACTAATGTAACCCTTAACCACTAATAGGTCCCGCCGTCCCGGGTCACTGGTTTGGGTTTAAACTTGTAAGAGAGGACCAAAAAGACTAAAACGTTGATCATTGAACTTGTAAAATAGGACCTTATAAGGTATGTTCTCTAAAATAGAAATAGACTGAATTTACGTATTTTTACATGCAATTTTCCATAAATAAAATAGATTTTAATTGGCTTACAGCATCATCAGAACTTGGAGTAGATGGCTTCTTTCGCTTGCTCCCTGTTTCGAGAAAAGTCAGCACTTCATTCTTTGACCGCAGACGACGACCAGTTGGAGAAATATAGTACTGCTCAAAAGTGGACATGAACAACTTTTTATTAGAATAAAAAATATGAACTTTATGCCAAGATGTTTAGATGGAAATATGAAAGCTAGAGTCTCAAGAGGATGCCTTTTCCTTAATTGACAAAATATATCATATTTGGCATGAAGCAAACATATTAATACAAATCATGTGCTTTATCTCTACTTAATATGGTAATTATTCACAAATTAAATTACAAACCGTTTAAACTTCTAGGACCAAGAATCACAAGCGGCATACTGTTAACCAATGGCAATATAAACACACTTCCACTTTTCAGAAAATCCTTTTATAAATTACAAATGATCTAACTTTTCCCACCTTTTAGAATGTCATAACGAGTCAGATTCTGTTTTTCTGTTGCCATGTGTGATTTCGTTTGCCAATCACCACCATGTTTGTGTAATGAGATGTCTTGAAATTTGGGTGATAGTTTCTAAATGTGCAATACTTGTCTATCTTTAGCTTTAATCAACTGATTATCAGATTCATCAAGTTGCAATAATCAGTTTTAAAAAGTACATACAAACACCCTTTGAAATAGTTTCCTAGACCTCATTCATTTCAATCTTTTGGAGAGAAAGATTGAGGATGTGTGATTATTATGTTGATATCCCTAAAAAATAGATTTTGGCCCTTGAATTATAGAAAGCAAGGTACAAACACCATATAGTTTTGACCACAAATTCATGGGAGCATGCAAGGGAAAATTTTGGTCTTCACTTCTTAATCAAAGAAACATAAAATCACAATTCGTAAAATTAGAAGCCTAGTCTATATAGAGTTATAGTGAATTTAAGCTTCACGGTTACCTGAGAAAATCTGAGTCAACATGATTTCGACTTGCACAAACATGTTACGTGAAATTGTGTATCTATCTTATACTTTTAATGGTAAGTTAGGAAATAACCAATTTATTTAAGCGTTAGGTTAGGCTTGCATGATTTATAGACATACACATACATAAATGCAATCAATATCCTTGACCTTTTTAGGATATTGAATCTCAGTATTTGTATATCGTGCACCCATATATATGCAACATAGCCTTCGGAACTCAAGTAGGACATAATAAACATACTATAATAAAAATGTTCACCAACTAAAGTAATTAATATTTCCAGCTTTGCTGAATGAGTTTATCCTCGTTAACATATATTCAAACAAAACCAAACTAACATTTTACAAAATCTATCAAGCCATCGATCTATGATAAGTGGCTACCACATACATGTGCGTACCATATGGTGAACATATATAATAAGTTTCAAAGAAGACATATCTACGACTTAAATACGACAATAGAACAAAAGTTGGCTTGTATCCTTTAACTGTGATTTCCACTCACATATCACAATAGCAAACAATTTGATTAATTCCATACTAGAATACATGAAGTATAAAGAACTAATCAAGAGTCAAGACAAATGATAGCTTGAATTGCACACTCTCTAGTACCGTAGTTATTGAGATTTCTTATGAAGGTATTAAATATTTTAAGATTTAAATGACTAGAGCACAAACGTGTAGCCAAAATAATAAAGTTAGTACCGTAGTTATTGAGATTTCTTATGAAGGTATTAAATATTTTAAGATTTAAATGACTAAAGCACAAACGTGTAGCCAAAATAATAAAGTTATTATCAGAGTTCACTACAAAAATCTTCCATGAGGTTTATAAAAAATTGCATCAAGATTAGACTAGCCTAGTTACGTAACTTCAAGTGCCAAAATGATTAACTTCTAGGGTCCTAGGGTCCCTTTTCTTCCAAAATTCACAAGTCCCTAATTTCACTATTTCGTTTCAACAATTATTCTTCCCCTTATTCGCCTTAACAACATTAGAATGGCCTAGTTATGTAACTTCAAGTGCCTTGCACATGTAGGAATTCGAGACATTCGGGTCAATTTCACGTTGTCTTCTAGCTCTAGATCTTCAACCTATACATCTTGAACCCTCGTCTTCTTCTCCCATCTCCCTAGTTCCTTCAACAACATCTCTTCTAATTAGATGTACACGTGATACATGAGCACTAACGCCGCCTACAGCACAAATTATCACCCTCCACCTACAACGCAAATAACCACCATCCCCACACAATTCACCACTATCACCCTCAGACTTAGATCTGAGTTCATATAGGGCTGTGATTTTGGTGAATGGTGACAATTAGGCTTTCAAATGGAGCCGAGTTTGATGAGAGCCTTGACTTGACAACAACAGCCACCAATGATCCCCAACATCGATTGGAGCATGAACAAACTCGATTGAACTTATGGGTTTCGTATTAAACAACAATATATGTATTCATACTAAGTACTCGCATCATTTAAATTTTTACCAATCACAGAGTTTGGTATTATACAACAATTTATGGGCTTTCCAATAACAAAATATGTAACACTGAATCGATAAAGAAATTTTCACTAATTAGCATTTAAGTGTATTTATATATAATAACATCATAAACAATTAACAAAACCTTCCATTAAAAGCTTGCAAATTTATATACAACCAAACACTAATAATCCATAAACGAAAACCCAAACACCTTATATGATTCGATGACCCTTCACATTGTAAAATCATTACCAAGTTACTAATCAATTTTTATGATCTAATGGAAGATGAAAGGACTTGTATGGTTTAGATTTTAAATGTTGGATTCAATTCATTAAGTTCTTGCAATATTTGCATAACAGGTTGATCATCAAGAAGAAGACTAAGGAAAAATAACTCAGAGCCCTCACACGCAACTTGCAAAGCACGTGAGCGGTGAGTCGTGAGGGTACTTAATCGATCAAGGTCAATGGTTCCATTTGTATACTTGGTGAGTTTTTTTGGCATGGGCTCGCCATGCCTAACTTCGTTATGGGGAAGAATCAATGTTGATACTTGATACAAAACAATGAAATTAGGGACTAATCGTGCATTTTGCGAAAAGGAGCCATTTTTATGCTTGAAGGAAGGATGATTATTGTAACTATCAAAATCAGGAAAATTAAAATAGGAAGACGGGTTAGATGTTTAAACGAGCATAATTTTATATAAGGTATCACTTATTAAACTAATTAGAAGCTATCTTTTGTAATATTCTCAACATACCCGTTGCATCCCTAACCAACTAATATTAATTAAAACCAAATCCTAGTAAATCTACGCCATACAGAAGTTTCACATAATTAACTAATAGACGGCAACTTTATTTCAAAAAGTGCCGCACAACAGCTGTGTTAAACACAACATACGGTCCTTTTAAAATAGCCTTTCCTCCCTACATGGTCTATCTTTATCGGTAAACATAATGCTACATTTCCACTTGCTGTTTCCAAAGTGATCTATAAATCCCAACAGAAGGAGGCACTTTATCAACACATGCTAGTATGCTATGCCCTTAAAGCAGAGCCTGATCCATCAATAAGGTTACCAAACTTAACATGTTTTGAATAATTTCCTGTGATTTTTATCTATCAGTCTATCACAAAAGGTTAGGGCAAGTTAATACTAAATGGTAGTGTTTACAGCCTAACAAGTCCTGCAAAATGCTATGAAATGATGAAATGATGAAACGATGAGCTTCAAGTCAAACAGAAGATACTGAAACTAACATCAGAACTATTTGCGTAACTCCCCTTTTCTAAAATATCTAAAATGAAATTTCTAAAAGTAGGCACGAATCAACTAATTATGCGTTCTCCAAATCAATCATAAACTAACTAACTACACATACCATAACAAAAAAAATTAGAAGCCATAAATATGTACCTGAAACAGAAGATACACAATTGACCTAATAAATCACTAATAATATGATAATATCAAGTAAACTGGATTACTGACCCTGTCAACAGTGCCCTCGGTGGCTCCAGAAGTTCGTTTTTTCAAAATCATGTTCCAATCCTCGGGAAGCCATGAAGGCCTGCTGTATTTCTGAAGGAGAGGATCAGAGCTCGTTGAGTTCTCTGCTGCTGCTTCCTTGGAGGCGCTCTGATCTCCTCCGTTGTTCGGATCGATGAAGGATCCGGATCCGAGGAGCGGGTCGGGTGTAGCGGGCGGATCTTCGGTCTCCGACGGAATTACGGTCGGCGGTGGTTGTTCGCCGTCGCCGGCGGGAAGCGATTCGGAATTGGACATGGATGTGACCACGTTGCGATTACCGAGGGGATCCGATGGTGGGAGGGGAGGGGAGGGGGTTAGGGTTAGCTCAACTCACCTGCCTGTAGGTTAGGTTATATACATGTGATGTGGCTCAAGGTTTATGAACCATACGTACCTCAGAACCCAGTTGTAACTTATTTATATTTTGTTTTTTCTTTCAACCTTTTTATGATTTTTTTTTTTAAACAAAGTGTTTTACAAATTATTTTATATATATATTTTTTAAATCTATGCTATTCTTTGGTATAAAGTTTGAACTCTGAACTCTCATCGTTATAAAAATAAAAACAGTTGTGTACTCTATATCACTGGATACCATTAAGCTACAAGTTGTTTAGTAAATCTCTATTACACGGTAGCGGATTTAAAATATATTTACTAGATCAAAAAATTTTATGGTAACTTTGGATAATGTTGTGACTTAATTCACCTGTGTGATAATTGTGTTGACATATGAGCATGGAAATCTTCATATTTGTAATTTGTTCGTTAACTAGATTGTACAACGCGCGTGCGAACATTTCAATACACAAAAGTTGTTGAAATAAATTTTGTTCCAAATTGTTATTCGTATGGCTTAACATAAGGCTCATATATGTTTAACAAATTAGAAATCTAGACATGGCTTTGCAATTTAATACTGCCCCGCCAGGGTCTTTTTTTAACATAGGGCTCAGATCAGAATGCAGCGGAATAAAGAAGAACAAACACGCAAAGGTTGCAAACATATCGCCTCGCCGAGATCAGATTTTCACAACCTTGCCTGAAACGAATAAAACTGAGGTTACAAAAACCATCACAGCATGTAAAAAAAACCTGCAAAAGCTAAACAGATGGTATAACAACCATCACATCCTTTAAACCTGCTAATAGTGAATCTTGGATGTCGGTTGCCACAGTTAAAATTCGTAACTAAACCAGAATTGTGACCGAACATCAGTGGCGAAGCTTGAAAAAACTAGTGGGGGGTCGGGATGTATATAAAAAAATTTCACAACTAATATGGGGGGTCGAAACCGGAATATATCGAAATTTTCTATACGAAAATTATATACGCACTACTTGGAAAAAAAAATTTCGGGGGGTCGGGCGCCCCTCCCCGCCCCTTATATCCTGCCCCCCTGCCGAACATGTGTAAGAACACTTACATTGTGCCCAAAGCTTTAGACGTGTCATGCACAACCACTAGGCACAAACAATTCCCAAAATGATCTATAAAATAACAAAAGTTCAAATGCTCAGACTTAAGTAAACCCATCAGAATCGGTAAAAAAAACATCTAAAGGAACCACTCCAAGAAACACATCAAATGTAGAGAATACATGTATGAAAACCCTAAACATGCATAAAAACCAAACAATAGTACAACCACGAACGCTTTAAAAGTTTAAAGAAAAAAAGGAATGGTGGATTTATGAGATACAACTAAAAACATCGATCGTTAAAAAGATCCAAAGCTTATATCTTAAAAATAGTGGCACATGGATCATCATAGCCACAAAAAGGCTTAGATCTAAGAAACGCCCACCAAACTTATCATAGCCTAAAGAATAAGGTTCAAATCAGAAGTTAAGCTTAACTATCGAGTCAAGCAAAGGGCTCAATTGAAAGGGGCGACTTAAAATGATAGCACCTGGATCATCACAGCCGCAAAGGCTCTGATCAAATGGTTGTTAAAAGGACATGATTTCTACTTGTATCATCGTCACAGTCGCAAATGCTCAGATCAGAGGTTAATATCTCTAGCCGCTACTAATGGTTGGGAGATTCACCATCTCAATGTCAAAACAGCGTTTTCACATGGAGAGCTAAGGGAGCTAGTTCATGTTACCCAACGGGAAGGTTTTGAAAAAAGAGGTGAAGAACAGAAGGTTTACAAACTAACAAAGGCTTTGTACGATTTGAAACAAGCGCCAAGGGCCTCGAATACCAAACTAGACCAAGTTTTACAAGACGTGAAGTTTATAAAATGCTCCAAGGAGCAATCTGTGTACTGGAAATCCGATGGTAATCATCTTCTTATTTTGGCCGTATATGTTGACGATTTGTTTGTGACAGGGACGAGCTTGAGTATAATTAAGAGATTCAAGCAAGGCATGTCATCCAAGTTTGAAATGTCCGATCTTGGTAAACTGACGTACTATCTCGGAATCGAGGTGTCTCAAGGCGAAGGGGGAATTCGGATTACACTATTGGAATATAGTATTAGGTTTATAATCTGATTATTATTAGGGTTGAGCCCACGGGCCCAATTAAGTTTCTAGGGTTACTTATTATCTTTATAAATTATATATTGGAATATAGTATTAGGTTTATAATCTGATTATTATTAGGGTTGAGCCCACGGGCCCAATTAAGTTTCTAGGGTTACTTATTATCTTTATAAATTATAACTTTATTATCAATAATACGATAATTGAGTGATCTCATATTCTTTCATGGTAATCAGAGCCAAAATCCTTGGAACCCTAAATACCTTCCCTCTAGCCGTCACCACCGTGTTCAAACCCTAGACAGGGCGGTGCGCCACCACAGCCACCGCCCTGTCCCGACTTCTTTTTTTTTCCCTCTTTCATATTAGTTACTTCGTTTTTGAATAAAGCCTCTTTTTCGATTCAAGATTCCAACCTCTATTCTCAACAAAATCCTATAGTGACATCGTTTTATTGATTCGTTGCCTGCAACCGTATATAAACCAATTTGTTGCGGTTAAAAATTCTTCGATGTTGAAAACAAAAAATTTCCGCACCGTGTTCTGTTGGTCTTCCGAGTATTTTGCATTGGACTACGGTCCTTTTTAATTTAGAGATCTATTTTGATTGAAAAACAAAAATTCAATCAGTTTGTCGTAATTTACGAATTACGTACGAATTCAATCAGTTATCAATTTGGAGTCGATTGAATTTTGATTTAAAGTTCCATCACTTGCAATCCTCAACGTAATTTACGAATTACGTTCATTATTTTGGAAGATTGATTTTCGGACTACAGAATGTTGGCGCTGTTATTTGTACGGTCCTTCGTCGCGCCGTCTTTCGGACTACGGTCCTTGTCGTGCCGTCTTTCAGACTACGGTCTCTTGCTGCGTCGCCTTTCGGACTACGGTCCCTCGCCGCGCCGCCTTTCGGACTACGGTCCCTCGCCGCGCCGCCTTTCGGACTACGGTCCCTCGCCGCGCCGCCTTTCGGACTACGGTCCCTTGCCGCACCGCCTTTCTCTGTCGCGCCGTCTTTCGGACTACGGTCCCCGTCGCGCCGCCTCTAGGACTACGGTCCAAAACTATGATGTCGAACCGCTGCATTGAAGAGTTTGTTAAAAGATTACAGGATCTCCGACATTGAAAAATATAATTTGGCACATTCACGATGGATTGGTTGATAGAAGATTGTGATTGAGAATCGAGAAGCGAAATTGAAGCTAGTTTTTGCGTTTTTATTATTTATGTTTCTGTTTTTTTCAGTCTAAGCGTTCGATTTCCTCCCGCTTTGACTGTGGGGGAGTATTGGAATATAGTATTAGGTTTATAATTTGATTATTATTAGGGTTGAGCCCACGGGCCCAATTAAGTTTCTAGGGTTACTTATTATCTTTATAAATTATAACTTTATTATCAATAATACGATAATTGAGTGATCTCATATTCTTTCATACACAAGAGAGTTATGCTCGAAAATTATTGAAGGAAGCTAACATGGAATCATGCAATTCTGCTCACGTGCCAATGGACCCAGGGATTAAAATGGGTAAAGATGAGAAAGAGTCAGAAGTAGATGCCACCAAGTATCGAAGGATTGTTGGGTGTTTGCGTTATCTACTTCATACCCGACCCGACTTATCGTACTCGGTAGGAGTGGTAAGTCGCTATATGCAAAGTCCGAGAGAGTCACACAATCAAGCCATCAAACATATATTGAGATACTTGAAAGGAACAACTAGTTACGGGCTAAAATATGGGAGTGGAGGATCGAAAAGGATCGTTGGCTATAGCGATAGTAGTCACAATGTTGATCCGGATGATGGGAGGAGTACAACGGGTCATATATTTTATTTTGGCACGTCTCCTATTACGTGGTGTTCACAAAAACAAACTACCGTTGCGTTATCATCGTGCGAAGCCGAGTTTATGGCCGCAACCGCGGCAGCATGCCAAGCAATTTGGCTTCAAGATCTTTTGGAAGAAATTACAGGTTGGGAAAAAGAAAAGCTGACAATTCGAGTTGATAATAAGTCGGCCATAGCTTTAACCAAGAATCATGTATTTCATGGTAAAAGCAAACACATTCACACTCGGTTCCACTTCATTCGTGAATGTGTGGAAAGAAGTCAAGTTAAAGTAGAGCATGTATCCGGTGAAGAACAAAAGGCGGACATTTTAACCAAACCGTTGGCAAGAATCAAGTTCAAGGAAATGAGGAGCTTGATTGGAGTCGAAGACCACCTGAAATCCGACTCAGAAATTAGGGGGGAATATGTTGGTTAATTTCCGTAAGGCCCAAGTTGGGGTCAGCCCATGTCTTAACAAGTCGGTTTAGACATAAAGGGTGTTTAGGGTTAGACTAATTTCTTGGAGAGCAAGGTAGTTTAGTCCTATATATACCACAACCGAGATTAGGGTTTGGTAATGAGAATTATTGTAATCAAGTTTTGAGTTATTTTCTTGGTTATAATAAGGAGAGTTATTCATAAATTGTGTGTTATTTTTATCGTTTTACCTGGGACTTGAAGGGTTGCGAGAAACATATGTTTTCCGCCACGGCATGAACTAACACATGACAAACGTAATAATAGAAGCATTAAACTCACACATAGATCACCATAGCCAAGCATTATAGAGAACATAAAGATTCTCAGAAATAAAACCCTAAAGCCCAAATAGAGATAGTTATACAAAGCAAGCTTTGAACAAATCAAAAACTACGCCCCATACAATTGATACACGTGTCCACATAGACACGATATACAAACCGTAAATTGTGAGCCCATTCAAATGAGAATAACCTAAGACAGCAGCGATGCTCGCTGGCCATGACAAATACGATGGCCGCCGTTGAATCTTGTGTGTGACAGAGAGAGAGAGATAGAGAGGGGGTGAGAGAGTCGGTAGATCGAGGGAAAGCATGAGTGAGAAATGAAAGAGAAATATGAATATTGTAAATCAAATCAAGACACATATACTATATACTACATTAAAGGCTAAAATAAAAACATTTGTACATGAAGCATCCTCAAATTGTACATTATACAAAAGATCCAAGCTTAAACATGTGATAATATATGCATCAAGACTTGTACAAAACTTCTAAAATCTAAAATGCATACATATGATATAATCTCTTATATGTATATTTTGAGTTATTATACAAATAAAACCGACTTTTGTGTATTTATAGTGTATGATTATACATACGCATTTACACCTCGTCATCAATACACATTTAATATCCCGATGACTTTATACATTTCGCAAAACTAAACAAGTCAAGCTAGCTAAAGCTTAAATAAACAGAGACTCGAATCGACTCATTTAAGCCCTAATATAGTAACAAGTAATAGTATTATTCTACAAAATAACAACCCGAACAATAACTCAGAGTAACAAGTTGCATATATGACAACCACATATAGCAGGTACATCTAATGTGTGATAGCCAAAATCTCATTTAGAGCAAACATTATGATACTATTTGCTTATACAAGATAGTCAACATAATTAAACAACTGAAAATCTCACCCTACTCCTATCTTCTCCACACCTGTACATAACAACATTAGCATCATACATGATTATTCAAATTCAACAACCCTCAAGCATCCCCATCCTTAACATCAAAAGAAAACTTCTTGTCCTTTTGGCTCTTCAGAGACATCAGAATAACCATTTTATTAAGATTTAGCAGAAAAAGAACACCGATAGACCCGTCCCACTTCAAGAACTTCCCATCAAGAAACAATTGCTGCTACCTGAGCTGCCTGTAGCAAAGGGAGCATCACGGACAAGAAATTTCACACTGCGGGTCCCAAGAAACTCCAAAATTTCAAGACACTCGATCCAGTCGGATTCACACACTAACAAAACCCATTCCTCTTCATCATCCCTGTATTTGAGCTGAAAAGTGCCCATTTGTAGCTTAAACCTTTTGGCAACTTCTTCATAAATCTGGAACCAGCCAGAAGACGGTTCGAATTTGAATCTAACTGTATCTTCTTTGTATGTAGCTTTTACAGTAAGTTTAGATCCTTCATCACACGATACCACCTTTGGGTTTTTAAGACCACTGAAACTTGGAGAACTTGATGAACTTCCATTCATCATTGAGCCGTTTGATGAATCTGTCATGCCTGACGAAGTGGACTGGTTATGATCATGGTCGTGATCATCATTCATTGATGTATCCATATCATCACCATTAGCCATGGAGCTCGAGCTTCGTGAGACGAATAGGGGGTTTGACTTTTTTACTTCCATTTTACTATCAATTGGATTCCAATATTCATCAATGGATTTCATAATAGGGAGGCTATTAGACAGTTTTAATTTGCCCACCCCCATGTAGCATTCATCTTCAAGTTTTACGATAGGGTTTTCGTTGTTAAAACATGATAATGGTGGAGGATGTGGTGATGGTGATGTACTTTCAGGGGTATTATTGGAAAGATTTGAACAGTTTTGTACATCAAGATCTTGGATGACAGCACTTGCTGCTACAAGACCACCTGTTGTTGGGTCAAACTTTAATCCTCCTTCAACACCTTGTACAGAATCAAGAACCGTTTGTATCTTCTTTAAAGAACGGTTTACCTTATTTATCTTTCTTGATGGCCATCTGGATATACCATGCTGTCTGCATATCCTTTTTAGGGTAGTAGGACAAACTAAAAAAATCGTAAATAAAAAAAATCAACTGCTACATATCATCTATCAGTTTTTTATATAAAATGTTACATAACTTTAAAAAGATGATTATGCAGGTGGAAAATGTACCTCCAATAGCTTTAGCAGCATCCTTAAGGCTTCCAGAAAAGTATTGTTGTAGAACACTTAAGCTAACATTTTTCTCTGAAGTACTTCGTTTTTTCTCAGACTGTCGTATTGGCCCACCAACCGGCTGCAGGGTTATAAAGATAAGGGTTGAGTTGACGTTGACAAGCAAGCTACAATCACATGCATTTCAATCAAAGGGCCCCATTTTGGGACAAAGAGAGCACAATTAGTTCATGTAAAACTCGAGGCATTTTTGACACAATTATACAGAGATATATACCATTTTGGTTATGTTTGCTATGTAGCGGGTCAAATAAGTTAAGCTAAAATATATAACTAAAAAGGAAATATGTAAAATGGGATGAGCTGGTTGAAAGACATGGTATTCAACTGCATAAAACCTTCTAGATCGCTGTACAAAAGTATTTAGAATATTATTGTGATAACGTGATCATATCTGACATTTATTTAAAAATTGAAAGAAAAAAAAAGAACAAATATATGTTTGCGGCTCGGTCTAACACCCAATCTGCCCCCATTGCCACCCCTACATATTGTTATGAGTCACTCTAGTTTCTTAAAGGGAACATGTATTGTACTATTGTTTACAGAAAGATAATAGTTTCTAAGTCGAAATTGTACTTGAAATTCATGTCAAAATTAAGTATCCTGTATCCTAGTTCATAGGGTTGAAATGCCTGTATACAGCAGCCATCATCTGCATATTTATGATGCATGAGTATTATTATGTCTTCTTCTAGTGCTACCATGTCCCCCCAAAAGGTTCACCTCTTAGTTTTAATAAATCTGAACTCTTACAAGTTCATATTAATATTAACACGGTTGCTTTGGTTCTTTCAATTCAAACTGTTCCTAAATATACAGTAAATGGCAACAGGTTGTGTACTAATAGAGTAATAGTTCCAGGTTTACAACATAAACTGGTGTTTATGAAATTTTGAATGGAAACAACTGTAGGCGCTACAGGCATAATTCTCTGATGATGTATTGATGTGCACAAAATGGTTCTACTCAATCTAAAAGGCAGTATTTAGAAAACAAACATATATAGTTTCAAACAATCTGCTAATTTTGGACCCAACATCTTCAGCCACCTTTTTTTTTCCATTATCTTGTCGGATTGACGAAGATTTTGCAGGATTTGTTAGGCCTAAATTGTGTTGTCAAGGTTTGTGTTGGTTTGGAGAAAACGATTTTGAATACCAGCTCGGAGGTGATGGAATAGGTGATCGAACAAGTGTTGGCGGGTGTCTTGGTGAATGGCAGTGATCATGGCGGCTGTGTGTTTATACTATGAACGACAATAATTATCATAATAACATCATCTACAACAACAATAATAATAACAAGAATACAATAATAGCCATGACAATGATAATAACAGATAATACTAATAATATATTTCTAGTCAAAGTAATACAAAGCTTCAAATAATTGAATATATTATTGATAAATGCCAAAGTCAGAACTCAGATGGCACATAAATTAGTATTCGATGTGTCATGTCATGATAATAGTCACAAGTGTGCGTTATTTACCGTCAAAGAAGACGATGTGTCATGCTTATGTGGCATCCACATCAAACCCTGACAAATCATCAACTTGTGAAATGGTTTATTTGTTCAAAAGTTCATTAGTTGCTAACAATGGTAACAAAACACAGTTACATACTTACATTACCATTACTGACAATCTTTGTAGGATGTCACTACAATTAGTAAAATTGTAACACATGTAAAGTATGCTGCTATTCTAAGAAATTAACCCTGGGTTGAATCAAGATTTAACCCTGGATGTATTATTGTCTCATATATGCTTATACTTGTATGTAGATGTCCACTCCTCAAAAGCATATTCACATAATTACATAACTTATCCCGCATAACACTCGCACAGCTGGAGTAATTATGTAATACATGGTCAACTTATGTGAAGTTTCTGCTAATTGTGAAATGTTGTTACTTTTAGTGGTTTCTTTTTGTATTATAATAATAGCACAATAACGTTTGTATGTATTTAACAGATGATTAAGAACCATAATTTAGAACATAAATTATTCTAATTAACAGCAAGTCCCTTAAAAAAATACTTAAAGAGTAAAGTCCACACCTTATTATTAACATATATTCGTTTTCTGGGAGATTAATCCCTGGACATTACAGATTATTAACAAAAAAAAAACAAAAAAAGAAATGTCCTTTTTTGCAAGATTAAGTCACTAAACTTGAAATAAAGAAGACTTCTTCATTATGTTTTCGAATGCTTTTGTTCTTAGCTACGCCTTTAGTCTTATGTGTGCCTTAGTCTTAGGAATGTTGTTAGTCTTAGCTATTTTAGCCTTAGGGATTTTTTATGCCTTCCTACTCATTTATCTTCTGCTACTGATAAAATTTTGGCATCATTACTTGTGTTTTTCTCGCAAGTTTTTGTATTTTCCTTTAAAAATGAAGGCTTTTCTGAGTCGGGGACTTTCAAGTGACAGCCTCTCTATCCCATGGGACAGAGGCAAGATTTTCCCCCATCTCACTCTCCCCAGACCCAAGATTTTTGCAGGGGATGTTTGTTTGTCCATCAAGTTTGGGAAGTCTAGGGTTCTAATCTAGCAAAATAAAATACAGCGAGTTATAGAAGGATTCAGTGACAGTTTATAAGGTTTTTCCCTGATAAATGCCCAATAAGAAACATACTGAAATGAGAAATAAAAATAATTAAAAACAAGATTACCTGATCGGGTGCACGAGCTCCTGTCCAGGCATCACTTGACTCGGTTGCATTTACAGAAACTTGATCGGCAGTAGTTGACAACTCCAATGGCAATTGGTTATCTAAACTGTTAGGAAATCCAACCACGGGCCCCTCTACACTTGATACTTCCGCATCAGAAACTGTCCTCAAACTCCTACAAACCTTCTGCATTGTACTGGATAAGTTATTCAACAAAAGCTGTTGCTCTGTTGACCCTTTCATGTTGACCGGAAGGAATAACTCCAATATATAATCATCATCATCCGTATATGTGCTTCTTAACCTAATGGCAACGGCAGCATTTAAACCATATTTTCTAGCATGCTGAACAAGTGGGTACTGACTTATATGATATTCTTTAACATCAGGGAAGAAAAAAGGATGATTTGACTGAAGTGCTTTTCCTGCAACACCCTGTGATTCTTCAAGATGATGCTCACTACATGTTTGCACAAAACCTTGCATTTTTCTATCATTAACATAGCAAGCATCGGTTTGAACACATAAAATAGATTTCTCTGTTGAATTACTGTTATGCCCTCGAACTCGTACTTTTATGATTTCATCACCAACTTGTTCATTGTAGCTACATGGTATCCATGTTAGAGCAAGTGGTAATCTATGTGCATGACATACAGCTCGAAGAACATCCGTTATTTCCGCTAAAGCAGCCATTTGGTTTTTTGAGAGGCACTACAAATTAATGATTTCAAAGGAATTAAAAATTTTGTATTTCACCAACTTTATATAACAAATACCATATCTGGAAATCTAGTTAACATTGTAATGACATGTGATAAGAATACGAAATCCAGCACTACTAATTAAATACCTGCTTATGAAGTCGAGGAGGTGCAGCACTTTTCAGGTTTACAGTCTGAAAGGGTTAAAAAAAAAAGCAGTGAGATGATCATCGCTAGATACTTATAAAACATTCGATTCAAGAAAGTAGCAGGAAAGGTGAAATAAAGAAATGTTACACAACTTTGTTAGAACAGATATCTAAAATAAACAATAAAAGCAAAACAGCTTATTTCTCTCATGACTAATCAGAGGAGCGGTTTGGATAAACAATCCCAAATACTCCCAAACAACTTATTGTCGTATCAAAATGCAATAAGCAGTTATAATAAGCAATCATAAGAATAATATTTAAAATAATTACCTCGAGAGCCCGGCAAACCTGATCCATCTCAGCACCAAAATCAGATTTCTCTTTCCTCGTAACAAGTTCAAGTACAGCACAACAAGTACTACTTGAATAATCTTCAAAAATAGGTACAGCAATAGATCCACGTACTTCATGGCTGAGTGCATGATCTATACGCAAGTATTCACCTTTATTGTAATGGACCACGTTTGAAGTCCATTCTGGAACTTTTGAGGTAAATACCCGACCTGGAAGCCCGGGAAAGGTACCAGGTTTCACTTCGGTAGAGAAGGTGAATTCTCTAGAAACTTCACGGTATCCAGCCAACACCTGGTCAAGCAAGTATGGCTGCTCATAAGTACTCAATATAAACTTGTTACCTTCCTTAATTGGAACCCAAACCTGGGCCAAAATCCCCGCTCCAGATGAGTCTTTAACCAAAGACAATGCTTTCAACATTTTTTCAGCAAGTGATGCTGCTGGTGACCTCTGAACAACACCACTTCCGGTTTCTTGAACGTTTTTTTGTTGCGAAGAACCGCCTTTTTCATCCGCAGAACTCACAGGCAATATAAAATCACCACCGGTGATCGAGTTTTGCGCTATTGGGACATCATTTGAAATAAACCCGCCTTTAACTTGTTCTGCGAAGTTTGAGTAATCATAAGGCGCATAACCAGCTGACATTGCAAAAGATGCTAACATCTGATCAGCTGCTGAAGGACTTGTACACCATCCCGCATAAGTATCAAAGTTCATAAGCTCTGAAAAGCTGTTAAACGGGTCTTCGGGTCTACTAAACCCATCTAAAGATGCTGAATTATCCATCTGAGCTCTGGGAGAAGCCCAGAAGCCCATGGGTTTATCTTTTGTTGGGGAAGAGTATTCCATTCTTTCTAAAAGCTGTTCAAAACTCAAAAGCAAATTAAGCACCTTTCATCTGTTGTTTTTTATGAACTTTAATCTCAATTTCACCAAAAAAGCTCCTAATCTGTGTGAGAAGCTAAAATTTCAATCTAATCTGCAGTAATTGATTAAAAGGAAAGGGAGTATGAAGAAGTTGGAAAACAAACCTCAAAGAAAGGGCTTGATTGAATAAACAGGAATCCAATCTGAGATTAATTAGGTCTAGTGGCTGAAAAATCCAAGAACTAACCAAACACACAACCAATAAAGGAAATAGAAGTTAAAATAGAGGGGAATGAAATTATAAATACGGAAGGGTGAAACCCTAACTGGTGAGAGGAATCTGGGAGGTGATATGATCCACATATGCCGACCAAATCATGATTTGAGGAAGCTGACAAAGAGGCGAGTTGAAAGGCTCCTCGAAACTATGCGAACCCCAGACTCCGAGAGAAAGAGGATAGCGTTGAAATGGTGAAGTGCCGTTTGCTTCGCCCAAAATAGAAAGTCGACGTCATAATACAAGCAAAAACCAGCTTTACAGTTACAGAAGACTTGATTTTTTTAAAAGTTTATAGATCATAAAATTAAAAAAAAAGGGAAGAATTCTAGCAAGGTATCAATCATGGATGCTATAAAACAAAAGGTGCCCCAATTGTGTCTCTTTCAAATTACATATGTTTCTTGGTTTGAAGGTAACTTGTAGTGTTGATATCTTTGATTAGTTTAGGTGTGTTTTGTTTGAAAATTTTAGGTGGTCTCTAACTCTTCAAATCACTTTTGTAGAGTGATGATTTTAGCGCTGAGAGAGGACTTTGCCTTTAGCCTCTTATTCGTAGCAGTGTAGCTATATAGTGTTTCGTTCACAGTTGAATTAAGGATCTTTTCTTCAAACACCTAATACACGCTTAAAACGCTTCAGCAATAATGTTGGTGAGTCACCGAACATGACCAGACAATTAATCATCAGATGTATAATTACTAGAAATATTATGCATAGTAAATTACAAACAACATCAAAGCGAATACGGCGTACAAGATCCCGGGGATGTAGAACACGTGTCTGTGTCCGTCAAAGCTCATCACAAGTACACTTATAGACCTATATGTAGCTTATAGATACCACCATTGACTCACGAGGGTTAAAGGCTCACAATCAACCTGAATGATAATCACAAACTCTTAGAATTATATTTATCTAAATACAACTAAGCATAGATGATATCTTAATATAACATGGATCCATCTATACACATATTATAAAACCCAAATAACACTATCTTGTCTTCTATCCAAAATGGCTTTATCTTTTTTTGTTTTTTGTTTTCTGCTTATGTCGAGAGTCGAGACCTCCCTCGTTCCCCAAAAGAAGTATGGGTTTATTGTAAACCAAAAAGTGATTTTTTGTTAGTTTCTCAAGCCACCGTTCTTTAGACCCAATAGATGATAAGCCACCGTTTAAATTAAAAAGTCTAAAGATGATTTTATCTCTGTCATGTGCCACCTCCAAATCTGCTTCTTAGAAATCAAAGATTGAGATATATTACTCAATAGATGACAAGCACCTCCAAATCTCTCCAATTACTATGTTCCTTATTTTTATTCTCTCTTTCTCTGGACAACAGAATTTTCTCCACAATTAACACCATAATTTGCACTTAAGGATTTGAACCATCGTTACTTATATGGTGAGACAATCTTTATACCACTAGGCTATCAAGTCATGGGTTATTTTTATTCTCTCTCGGTTTTTTTTTTAAATTCTTTTGCTCAATCTCGATTCTATGCTTAGCTCACTTTGATTAACATCAATGTTTTTACGAGAATAGCATCATCTACATATATTTTGTTCTTTTAATGTAATTTTGTTCAATATAAATAACATTGAAGCGGTTCAAATAATTTGAACTTTTCGCTCATGAAACGATAGAACTTGTTGTCATCCCTCGTAACCGATTCACACCTATAAAACAATAGAAACGATCCCAAGTAGATTTCATTCCAAGAAACTAAAATATGCAAAATATTATACTACAAATGAAACAAAATCGCCAAATGCAATTAAATTTGATGCTAATTATATGATAAAATACGTTTAAAAATGCAACTAACAGGGCATCACGTTCTCCCCACCTAATTGGGAATTTCGTTCTCGAAATTCAACCGTCCTTATATGAACAATTCTGGGTATTTCTTTTGTATGTCGTCCTTAGGTTCCCGTATGAACTTAGATAAAACCTAGTAGGTGTCCACGTGCTAACCTTGTTCAACTCCCGATAGTCAATGCATATTCTCATAGAACCTTCTTTCTTTTTTATGAACTACACAGAAGTTCCCCAAGGGGACGAGCTCGGACGAACGAAGTGCTTCTCCAACAATATTAAGACACTGGTAAGGAGCCTTTACAATTGGTGCCATCTCGGGCAACAATTCAATACGAAACTGAAACTTAACCAGGACGACCTGGTGGCAATCACGCTAAATCCTAGGGAACTACATCAATGTGATTCGGCACCTCAGGTACATCCTCGAGTTTCTTTGTTTCTTCTATAGTATTTGTCACATATGCCACGTACGCTTCACATCCTTTCATTAAGTGCTCCATAGCTTGATCATTGAGACAGGTACCTCTATTGTTCATCGGGGCTTGTGATCGACGATAGTGACTTTTTGACCGTCGGGTGACTCCAGTTCTAGCTTCTTTTCATCGCAGACTATTTAGCTTTGTTTAGAGCTAGCCAATGCATTTCCAAAACCAAATCAAAACCACTTAATTGTAGGTAAAACTTCTAAGGGAAATGCATGATCATTAAGCTTAATCAAGCTATCAATCCTAATTTGGGAAATGCATGATCATTAAGCTTAATCAAGCTATCAATCCTAATTTCCTAGCCATTTGATATCTCCACAACATAAGTTTTACCAAGCTCATGAATCTCATGGCTAATGCATGATATAAATATGATAAATACAAAGTTTTTATTAGCTCCGAAATTAGATAAGACACTTACATAAACGTCACTAAATAGAAACATACCCATGACAACATCATCGTTCTTATTTGATCATGTCCTCATATATATAAAAGTTTATAAAAAAAGTGAAATAAGCGTTTAAATAGTCGTTTGATTTATTCTAATAAAAAGAAAACTTTAAAATGTTTTTATGATTCTTTAATTAAAAGTGAAAATGATTCGTTATTCCAAACACAAGTGCATGATTTAATAGCTTAATTTGACTATATTTTCATTAAGATCATAAGCAACTAAGAGCAACTAAGGACAACTAAGGAATCTATATTTTATAATCATTTAAAGATTCACATATTGATTTATTTATAGATTATTACTTGTTAGGTTAGCGAACTAAAGAAAAAATAAATTGTAATGTCTTTATTAAATATATAATAATATTTGAAATATAACTTTACCTAAAAAAACAACTATTTTTTAAATACAACATGATCTACTCTTAATAATTAAATCTATTATTATTAGTAAGAGGAAAACATGACCTAGTATCATGATATCCCTTAAAAACAAATATAAATCTTCTATTTGTAATATAAAGAAAGGGTCATGGACTCATGGAGAGGTAATGATGCTCCACAAATCAGTAAATATATCTTTATAAATACATTCTAGACATATAATATCACAGTTTTTGATGTTTTTTTAATTAATGTGTTTTTTGAGTTAAAGTTTCTTTTGAATGCAATGTTTTTATTTTTTTAAGATAGAGTAAGATTCGTCTATCATATCACCCAGAAATAGCTACCATTAATGTGAATGCGACGTCTTTTGTACTTCTTAATGTTTATCGTTATGATACTATTTCTTGTTTAACTTTAATCTCTTAAGACAGAATAAAAAATGAGTGATCCTTTTGTTTCATGTTCTCATAAAAAAGATAATTTCTTTCTATGGTTTGACCATTTGCACATACAAAATAGTCAACATAATTATACAAATGCAAATCTCCCACTACTCCTATCTTCTCCATATCTACATACATACATGTAACAACATTACCATATTATTAAAATTCAACAAAGCCTAAGCTTCCCCACTCCTTTACACCAAACATTTTTTCATGCCCCTTTGGCTCTTTAAAGAGGAAGCAGTGACATCAGAATAACCATTAATCTAGCATAAAAACAACACAGGTTTCCTTAATGCAGCCCGACCCGAAGGATACTTGCCATTTTAACAACTTCCTGTCAAGAAACAATTGCTACTGCCCGAGCTGCCCATAGCAAAAGTAGCATCACGAACGACAAACTTCACACTGCGGGTCCCAAGACAGTCCAGAATTTCAAGACACTCGTTCCAGTCGGATTCACACACTAACAAAACCCATTCCTCTTCATCATCCTTGTATTTGAGCTGAAAAGTGCCCGTTTGTATCTTAAACCTTCTGGCAACTTCTTCATAGAGTTGGAACCAGCCAGAAGATGGTTCAAATTTAAATCTAACTGTATCCTCTTTGTATGTAGCTTTTACAGTAAGTTTAGACCCTTCGTCACACGATAACGTATCTGATTTAGAGTTTTTAGGACCTCTGAAACTTGGAGAACTTGATGAACTTCCATTCATCATTGAGCCGTTTGATGATCCGGTCATCCCTGAAGAAGTGGACTGATTATGATCACGGTCATGGTCACGATCATCATTCATTGATGTATCCATATCATCACCACCATTGGCCATGGAGCTCAAACTTTGTGACAGAAAATGGGGGATTTGCTTTTTTACTTTCAATTGACCGTCAGTTGGATCCCGGTATTCACCAATAGAAGTCGTAATTGGGAGGCTATTAGATAACTTTAATTTGTCCACCCCCATGTAACATTCATCTTCAAGTTTTTCAATAGGGTTTTCATTATTAAACCATGATGATGGTGGAGGATGTGGTGATGGTGATGTGCCTTCAGGGGTATTATTGGAAATTTTTGAACTTTCTCGTGTATCAATATCTTCCATGGCATCACTTGCTGCTACAAGACCGCATGTTGTTGGGTCAAACTTTAACCCTCCTTCGACACCTTGAACAGAATCAAGAACCGTTTGTATCTTTTTTAAAGAACGGTTTACCTTGTTGATCTTTCTTGATGGCCATCTGGATATACCATGTTGTCTGCATATTCTTTTTAGTGTAGTAGGACAAACTACAGAAAGTAGTAAAATAATATAAACTCAACTACTATAACACCTACCATTTTGGTATAAAACATTATATAACTTTATAAACATAATTATGAAGTTGGAAATGTACCTCCAATTGCTTTGGCAGCATCCTTAAGGCTTCCAGAAAAGTATTGTTGTAGAACACTTAAGCTAACATTTTTCTCTGAAGTACATCGTTTTTTCTCGGACTGTCGTCTTGATCCACCAACCGTCTGCAAGGTTAAAAGATGAGGGTCATTTAATTCGACCAAGCACAATCATATGCATTTCTTTCTACTGAAGGACCACTATCTTGGGGCCAAAGAGAGCCCAATTGGTTCATGTAAACTTAGGTACCACAATTCTTCAATTAGAAGGCATTTTTGTAGAGGTGCCAGTTATACTAATGGGTGCCATTTCGGTTATGTTTGCTCTATATGGGTCAAATGGGTTAAAAAGATTTAACTAAAGCGGAAACATGTCAAAAGACTGGTTCATAAAACCTTCTAATTTCTAGCTTGGTTCATAGAAAAAGTTAGGGGACCTTATCAATAGTATAGTTTTGTAATCATATTTGACACCTTGTTTATTTAATAGTGGAAAAAGAATACCCATCCTGCCCATATTGCCGTCCCTGCTTACTGGAACGAGTCTTTCTTAGTTTCTTAAAGAGAAAATGATTCATTTTGGAAAAAAATGATAGTCTCTAAGTTCAAAGTTGCACTTGGTATTATTCATGTCAAATTTAGCTACCCCAATTCACAGAGTTGCATTGCTATATGAATATTAATTTATCGTATTTTAATGCTACCTTCTTATTTAACAAGCCTGAAGTCAAGTACAACTTTTTGTTGACATGGTGTTTTAACTCTTTCAATTCAAATTGTTTCTATAAGTATAGTAAATGGCGATAGTTTGATGTAATAATCATTTAAGTTTACAAAAAAAAAAAGTGAAGTGTTGTTACTTTTATTGGTTTCTTATTGTGTTATTACAGTAGCTCAATAATTATAGTAACTCCATTTAAAGGACTTCTTTATTAAGTGTGTAAAGTGTTCTAACTGTGCAAAACTACCATCCAAGATATGCGAATTCAGTAGAAGTCCTTAAAAAATTAAGTAATTAACAATTGGGCAATAAGAAACATAATAAATAAGAAATAAATTTATCAAAAAAAACAGTACTACCTTATCAGGTGCACTTGCTCCTGTCCAAACATCTGTTGACTCGGTTGCATTTACAGAAACTTGATCAGCAGGAGTTGATAACTCCAATGGCGGCCTGGTTTCGTCTAAACCTTTCGGACATTCAGCCCTAGGCCCCACTAGCCCTGATAATTCTGCATCAGAAACAGTCCTCAAACTCCTACAAATCCTCTGCATTGTACTTGATAAATTATTCAGCAAAAGTTGCTGTTCTGTAGACCCTTTCATGCTGACTGGAAGAAAAAACTCCAGTATATAATCATCATCACCCGTATAGGTGCTCCTTAACCTAATTGCAACAGCAGCATTTAAACCATATTTTCTAGCATGTTGAACAAGTGGGTACTGATTTACATGATATTCTTTCACATCAGGGAAGAAAAAAGGATGATTTGACTGAAGTGCTTTTCCTGCAATACCCTGTGATTCTTCAAGATGATGCTCACTACAAGCTTGAACAAAACCTTGCATTTCCCTATCATTAACATAACAGGCATCTGTTTGAATACATAAAATAGATTTCTCTGTTGAATTACCATTATGGCCTCTAACTCGTACTTTTATGATTTCATCACCAACTTGTTCATTATAATTACATGGTATCCATGTTAGAGCAACTGGTAATCTATGTGCATGGCACACAGCTCGAAGAACATCTGTAATTTCTGCCAAAGCAGCCATTTGGTTATTTGAGAGGCACTGCAGTAAAAAAAGGTATTTCATCAACTTTACATAACAAACATAACAAACATCGTCTCTGGAAATCTAGTTAACATTGTAATGAAATGTATTAGAAAGTACAAAAATCCAGCAATGCTGATTAAATACCTGCTTATGAAGTCGAGGAGGTGCAATGCTTTTCAGGTTTACAGTCTGCAAATATTAAGAAACAGAAAAGAGATGATATAGCAAGATAAATATATAGAATCATAGATTTAAGAATTTTGCAGAAAACATGAAATTAGGAACTTGTTAGAAAAGTTTGTTACAGATAGTAGTTCAACTAAAGAATAAAAAGCAAATTACTAACTTTTTGACCTTAGCCACACTTTGGATTTTTAATATATCTATTGGTAGAATAACGAAATAGGAAAGCAAGACATCTACAAGTATATAACAAAGAGCACTACATGGATACAGATATCGAGATATGAATGGATTTAATTACTGCATTATTACATCCTATAGACACAAAAAAAGGAGAGAAAAAACTAGTTTAGAGTCACTTATTTGAAAAATATGGTCGTCGTATAGATAACTATAGAATTGGGACTGCCATATACTTGAACTCAATTAATTACCTTGAGTGAAGACTACCTTCACTATATCTCCTATCTTTACATTCATTTAATAACAAACAAGAAACCGTTTACAGTTTCACCAGCAAAACAAAAATATAGCAATGACCTGAAAGAATACTTCCCTATAGTAAGGGGATATTTGGAATTGCTTAACAAAACCATTGTGTATGCTTATTCTTTTATTATAAATGGATCTGGATAACATACTTCAAAGTTCAAACTACTTATCCAAACAGATTATATCTCTTATGATTAACCAGACAATCAGTTTCGAAACGCAATCCCCAAATACTCCTAAAACAGCTTATTGTTGTATTAAAATGCAATAAGCATATAAGAAGCTTTAGTAAGCAATTCCAAACAACCACACCCACCCATCCCCTTAAGAACAATATTTTAAAAGAATTACCTCAAGAACTCGACAAACATGGTCCATCTCACTATTAAAATCAGATTTCTCTCTCATTGTAACAAGCTCAAGTACAGCACAACAGGAATTCTCATGTGAATCATCTTCAAAAACAGGTAGAGCAATAGACCCACGTACTTCATGGCTGAGTGCATGATCTATACGCAAATATTCACCTTTGTTGTAATGGGCCACGTTTGAAGTCCATTCTGGAACTTTTGAGGTAAATACCCGACCTGGAAGCCCGGGAAAAGTACCAGGTTTCACTTCAGCAGAGAAGGTGAATTCTCTAGAAACTTCACGGTATCCAGCCAACACCTGGTCAAGCAAGTACGGCTGCTCATAAGTGCTTAACATATACTTATCTCCTTCTTTAACGGGAACCCAAACTTGGGCCAAAATCCCTGCTCCAGAAGAGTCTTTAAACAAAGACAATGCTTTTAACATTTTTTCAGCAAGTGAAGCTGCTGGTGACCTCTGAACAATACCACTTCCCGTTTCTTGAACTTTATTTTGTTGAGAAGAACCGCCATTTCCATCAGCAGCATTCACCGGTAAGATGAAATCACCACCGTTGATCGAATTTTGTGCGATTGGGTCACCAGTTGCGAGAAAACCACCCCTAACTTGTTCAGCAAAGTTTGAGTAATCATAAGATGCATATCCAGGTGAAAGTGCAAAAGTTGCCAGCATCTGATCAGCTGCTGAAGGACTTGTACACCACCCAGCATAAGTATCAAAGTTCATAAGCTCTGAAAAACCGTTAAACAACGGGTCCTCTGGTCTACTAAACCCATCTAAAGGGGTTGAATTATCCATCTGAGCTCTGGGAGAAGCCCAGAAACCCATGGATTTATCTTTTGTTGGGGAAGGGCATTCCATCTTACAAGGTGTTGACAAGCAAATTAAACTTCCTTCATCTATTACTTGATTTGTGTAACTGTAAACAACAATACCACTATTCAATTTCTAATTTTCTATCCTCGATCTCACCAACTCCTAATCTGTATCAGAAGGTCAAATTCAAAATTTCAGAATTTCAGAATTTCAAAATTTCAATCTAATTTGTAGCGATTGAATAAAAGGAAAGCGAATATGAACAATGAACAATTAATAAGTTGGAAAGCAAACCTCAGATGAAACGATTCCAGTTGCAAGTCAATGAACACGAATCAAATCTCGGATTAAATAGTTGTAGTGGCTGAAAACTCCAACGAATCAATGAAATTACCAAAGTGTGGAACCCTAACAGGTGAAAATGAATCTGCTAGAATGAATCGTCCAAATATACCGACGAGATAGGAAGCTGACAAAGAAGAGAGTTAAATAAAAAGCTCCTCGAAACTATGCGATGAGGAAGGGAGGATAAACTTGAAATGGTTGCCGGAATCGTTGAATAGCTGTTTGCCCAAATTAGAAAGTGGACGTCATAAGGCGGGGGCAGAACAGCGTTACAAAAAGAATTACGGCAAATCAGGTTTAGGGTCTCTTTATGATTATCGACGTCATATGGCTAAATTTAGTGTTAAAAATGATAAGAGAGAGAGAGAGAGTTACTATATTTAAATATTTAAATATTGTGTGTTTATCGTTTCGATATCGATTTTTGAGCCAAGTTTAAAAAACTTAACCGATAAGTGTCAAATACATGTCGAAACTCATTCAGATTTCAGACATCCTAGTGTTGACGGTGAACCCCAAATTCATAACCTAGGAGGGTAGTTAACCATATCATTTAATAATTTAAGAGAAAAATAATATAGATAATTCAAGCCCGAAAAAAAGTGTAGTGGTTAAGAAAATCAAGTATTTACTTGACATGAGCATAAAATTTCTTTTTTAATAAGTTAAAATTAAGTGTTTCAACTCATGCGGTAAAAAAAAAGTTCTATGTCTGTAAGTAATTAACGACCAATCATCTTGATCATTCCGCCATTAAATAATTTATGGCAGTTGGAAGGAGAATAAGTCTTTCAAAAGATGACTACGCAAATTCACTTTTTTGTTATTTTTTTGGTGTGTTAAATTTTTTAAGTGAAAGTTAAATAAGACCGAAAATTATACCTTGTATAGGCTATTTGGAGCTCAGTACTATTTATACTTGCGATGGTCACTTTCTATTTTCGAATATGTGTAGTTTATCATGTTACTTTTTGTATATTATACGAAGGAAAAAAAAAGTATTGGATATTAGACAACGCTAAAAAAATTATTCATAGTCACAGATCACTTAACCTGATACCCAACTCCCATGGTTAGTCTATATCCTCTTCCATCTCTTTTCACATTACAATACCTTACCATATCAATAAGTTGTTACCATTTTAATGGTTGTGTAACATCAGATGTACAAAGTCACCAAAATTCTATTTTTAGAGACAGACCCCGGTTTATAGGCCCTTTTTTATAACTGTTTTTTTTTTTCACATGTGCAGCCCCTTTCAGGAGCACCAACAACGGGCGAGTTGGATGTAGTAACGTTCTTTACCACCTGTACAGTTTCATAAATACTCAAAAACCAGACCCCAATATGAAACCATCTACATTGGGTTACTTGCAGATGGAATGCCTCCAAAAGTGAGGCTGGGTCAACCCAACCCGCTCATAAACTAGAACCCCAGTTACCCGTCCCACATTTTCAACAACTCCTGCTACACGAGAAAGTTGACCAGTAAATCTGTTTTAGGAGTTGACCAACAGCTTTGCTATGGTGTGGTCAGCAAGCATATGATCTAGCTGATGAATTTGCATCAGGGCTTGAAGATATCAAGGGAGAGTTTGCTTATTCAATGAGTAGGATGGTTGGGATCAAGGTTTTGAGTTTTGACTGGAACCAAGGGTCGGATACGACTTGATCATGGTATGGTCAGCAAAACAACAAGTAGACTAGATGTGGACATTTTTTTCTAATTTTATATTACTAAACACAGTTGGTCTATATTCATCAATAATTAAAATCTAATAATCTATTCCTTTGTCAAAAAGTAAACTGTAATGGAGTTTTTTAATTCTATGTTTACAAGTTGTAAGTGACCTAAACAATAAGTGGGAAAAAACCTTCTGTAATTGCCTAAAATTTATAAGTTTCCACCCCACCCACCCCCTTGAAATGTAAAATTAATTTTTAAAAATTGTTGAACAGTGTGAATGTCACGTAAACTAAAAACTAAAGAAATTGTGTTCAGACCAGCAAGTGTGACCATGATCAGCTTCTCTCAACATAGCATTTCCGAGCTAAATTCACAATCCTGAAAGAACGAACAAAAGAGAATATAAACGGGTCACAATGGATGATATTATCTGATATATATATTGAAGTGCATAAGAAACCTCCTAAATCACTTTTGTAAATAAAGGTAAAATTACTTTTGTAATAATGTTGTTTTTGTAATTAATCACCCAATTTTTGTATACAACAGGTGTTTCAAGGGTTGGCCCAGTCCAATCCAACCAATTTTGACTTGCACTTAGAAACTACCTATTGTGACCCGATACCCGACTTGCCTGATCTGCCCATTTTGCCACCTCTACGTTACTTTTTCAAACATGGGTCAGCGAACACTATGACAAGCTAGACAACACAGTTACATAGAAAAATCAAGAATGTTTTTGGGAGGCACAGTTACTGAACAAGAACTCTAATCAGATTTAGCAGGTTATTTGGTTTTTTTTACAGTCCTCAAGGGGACATCTTGGTGGTTAAGGTGTATGCTCCACAACCAAAAGGTTGGGGGGTTCAAAGGTGCGGGTGTGGTGTATTTTATCTAGAAAATCTAGGGATTGCTTCTAAAAAAAATAATTTTTACAGCAGGTTAGATGCTTAATCTAAATAATATGTTAAACATCATGAAAAGCTACATTGTTAGAAGGATCCTTAAATCTTAAGTCAAATGAGTTCAAATCTCTCTACTGTGTTGTGGACAGCTGCTCAATTTACAAAAATGACATCATTGTAAGGTTTGTGAAGTGAGACCGGTGACATGTATTTTAATGAGGGCTATTTACACTAAGATGTAACTTACTTTCACCTGCTTGCAATTGTAGGTAAGAAACAACGTTTTTTTTTCTTTTCATTTTATGTTGCATACTTTCAGTTTTGTCACCTTCTATAGTTTTTCGATGGCATGATAGGGTGCCACGTCGGCATTTTACCTGCTATAGAAGGCAAATTACATAAAATGATTTATAAAAATGAAAGTATGTTTCATACAATGGAAAAAGGTACATTTTTTTCTTACATATAATGACAAAGAGATGATAGTAAGCTACATTTTGGTTTAATGAACCCTTCAAAATAAATGATGTATTAATGCTCAATAGCCTATAGCCCTATAACAGCCGTATAACAGATATATTAATATTGCTGAAGCACTACAATTGAAAATGTTGAACGTTAACTTATTTTGGAAGTTATGAATAACAGTACAGCAAGTACCTTGACAGAAGGATAGCAGTTTTGACACAAAGTTGATGATTGTTGAAATGGCATAAGCACATTGTTAAGCACTAATCCGATATAAAAATCGTAAAATCTCTGTTATGTGACTCAAACAAGAATTCAAAGATGGATGGCATTGGCATCTGAAACTCAGCATGGGTGGAGTTCTGATCATAAACTTTTAGCATAAGAAGCTACTGGGCTCCGATTCTTGATCAGCTGGATTAAAATAACAAGGATGAAAAGTAATGTTAGGAAAAGGATGTATATTTCTAAATTACAGATGGTGATGCTTCACATCCAGCCAAAAAAATTACAAATGAAAGGAATCAAGGCATCAAGGTGGCAGTGCACACACACCATGAATGCAGGCCCAATTCATCAAAAAGTAAAAGCTTTCAAAAATGTATATAATTTAAAGAGTTCTAAAAGCATAATCTAACATGGTTATAGCTGCAATGCGAACCAGAAATGGCAATAAAAAATATGAAAGTTAGAATATGCCTACAATAGTACAACCTTGTAAAAGTATTTCTTTCGGAGTTTAATGGCTGTACGTATGCATCTCTTAACCCTAATCTTCAGCATATTATCATTGAATATCTGCATCATAAATTAACCAAAATTAAATAAGTAGCCCATATCATATGGAGATTGAAACACACATAACTGGCCTTACCTTTATCAAATCATCAATCGAACGGGTATCTCTCATGATTTTATTGCGGTTCAAAATAAGAATTGCTGCTACACAAAAGATTGGCATTTCATCATCACCATTTCTCGACGATATTATAGTGCATATCTGAAAATGGTCATTTTTTGACCACAAACTTTTTGTCAATCCACAAAAGGGATGGTTTGGTGTAGGCTTTATTCCATCAGTTTCAGAATTCGAGCGTTCTAAATTTCCATTTTTCACTTCTGAGCCACCATTTCCATTTTTCACTTCTGAGCCACCGTTTCCATTTTTCACTTCTGAGCCACCATTTCCATTTTTCACTTCTGAGCCACTTGAACTACCATTTTCATTCTCATAAATTTCCTTTCCTGCGACTTCATTTGACTCCCTAGGAATCTGAAGGACTAGAAGTTCAGGACAACTATTCTCCAGATGTGACGACAAGGATTCATCGAAATCAGCAGCCCACATCATCTGCTGACAACAAAAGGGTGATTTAGTAATTTGCAAGCCTGAAAATCTAGAGTTCAGTAATTTCAACCAGGAAGAATACATACCTCCCACATGCGAAGGGCCTCGCTGAAAGATAACTCGCGACGGAAAAGTACTAGAAGCATCCGAAAGGCAAAATGAAGGCTTTCAGCACCTATCTGTGATAAGTGAGTGAACATTTCTCTATCTACATGTTCTAATATATGCCAAAGTGCTTCTAGTTGCTTGATCACACCCGTTGTTCCTTCCATTTTAAAATTTTCACGCTTGATGGGGGGGAAATTAAATAAAACATAAAAGTATTAGTGAACATGGTATACACACAAAAAATATATATAAATATATTTGCATTTAGGAATACCATTCTTCTTAAAAACATCTCAAAGCACCAAAATGCATCAGCATTATCCTCGAAGAGTACAATAAAAGGAGATAACAAATCACTCATACCTGCAATTAGAGTTTTATTAACTTCCTAGTTTAACAAAAACAAAACTTCAAGAAAATGAGACGAAAAAAGTCAAAACAATAACCTTGACAGTATCCTGTGGCAGGATCAACCCAGGCATATACAGCAAGAATATCTGACATTCGGGCTAAATTTTGGGTATCCTCATAAAATTCCAGATGACTGTCTGTTCTAACAACATCAACAACTGTGGAAAAAAAAAACAATAACCACCTTTTAGAGTTGAGAAACTGGAGTACTGGACGTCAACCTGTTTACTTATGAATGCGTCGATTTGGGTTAGGTTTTATCTTAACGGGGTCAAACAGGTCAAATAAAGAAAAGTAACTTAAAAGGGAAAAGGTCAAGAATACTACGTAGATATGGTTAAATAAACCAAAATTTTTAATCTTTTTTACAAATTTATTAAGGCGTTAAACCTTATAACCAATTTATTCAAAAGAATTATTCAATTATCAAAATAATAAAATTTCTATAATGATATCTGATAATCGATCACACAATAACTATTTGTAGATGGCTAAAGTGCTTCGAACCCAGCCAATCCAACTCATTTCTACCTGTACCAAAGAACTTTCTGGTTTTGGCCAGTTACCCACCCAGCTCAACCCAACTATTTTGCCACCTCTTGAGAGAAACATAACAAAATCAAGGAAAGTAATAAACTTAAATTTTTCCTAAATATTGATGACAAAGTAAAACTACCTATTTGGTGCAGAGTCCAAAGCCACTCAGATACTCTATCTTGACCTTGACTTGGAGTTCTTCCATGGGATGTCACCTGGATCGGGTTTCCAACCAGGATTTCGGTTGCATCTCTCTTTCTTTGTATTTCAACATTTTCTATTTCATATCCCAAATTACTAGATCTGGGTAGTTCGGTTTTGGAGTTGTCAGTACATGTAGAATTATTAGATGTAGAAACATCCATTACTAGATCTACATTGTTATTAATTTGAAAATCATACACATGATCATCTTCAAATCTCAGCTTGCGCCTCGTAGAGTGTCTTTCATCATTTGATTTACGTTCATCCTCATCATCTATGCCATTATTTTCAAACAAATTTGTAACTGGTAAAGGAGGGAAATCATAATAACTTGAATTTCTGTATTCTGACACATCCCCTTCACTTCTTGATTTTGAATAATTGCCATTGTATGAAGTATATGAATCATCAAATGACGCACGATCAGTACAGTTGGAAAAAGATGCTAATCTGTCAGCAACAGCATTAGAATTCTGTTCATGTTTTACTTCAGATTTTCGCTTTTCATCCTCTTTTGCCGTTGTTCTCATATCCATGACTTTGTTCCCCACACCATAGGCTAATGAACCGGTACCTATGCTGGAATGCATTGATTGGCATTGCTTAATAAGGTCTCTGTATCGTTCCCTGCATGTGAAGTTTCCACCAAACAGTTATTATATCAAATATAAAAAAGCTTGTTCATAATATATTACAATCAAGACGATGAAATAACCAGTTAATAAAGAGTGCACAAAACAACATAGTATTAGACCGAAAGGGTAATACCTCCTTGCAGTCCTTAATTTTCTCCTGTAATCTGCAGTGCTGCTTAAAGTATAACAGCCTAGAAGAAATTCCCACACTTCAGGTCTTATTGAAGGATCTACCCCCTGCCATACAAATAAAAAGAAAACATTACGGCATATGTGAAGAAAAGTAGTAGAAAACTATGGCTTGCTTCACAAACATGTTGCAAAAGAAATAAGCGGGATATATAATAAAGATAGAATTCTTTTTGAATGACAAACACCTAAATGTGGAAAAGATACTGAAAAGAAGATTAAACGAAAATAAATGTAAAATAAATAAACACTTACGCCTAACATGATCAATTTCAATGCTTTCTGAAAACCAAAAACCTTTCCATCACTATCAAACGTCGTTTGCCACTTCTCTGGTTTAAGAAGTTTGTTTATCTGCACAATTTACAGAGTTTTAGAGAGATAGAGATAATAAGCCGAGTCATGAACCACAACATAACTTCAACCACTGAAGTACGCAATGACAAGCAATAGAGTTTACAGAAAGCCACTTTTCTTAATTGTAACAATTAAACCAACAAAATTCACATGTTAAACAGGGTAAAACAAAACTGGGAACTGCAGTAACTTGTAACAGCCCGATTTAGGTCTTCTTTTCTTGTAAAACTCTGTAACCTTGTTGTCAGGTGTAAACATCATAAAAGAGGCACTAAAATCTAAAAAACAAAATAATAGAAGCAACTGGAAAAGAACATGTTTTGAGTCTTACAGTAATAACCTTTATAGGTGATTGATGAAGACAAGGTTCCCCAATATCCCGAACAATAGAACCAACTCGTTGTAAATTGACTGTACCACTCTTTCCACATGTCCATTGCTTGTGATCCCCATCAAAAGGCATCATCAAGAATTCTTAAATAACTGGCAATCAAATCAGATAATTAACAATTACATAAACAAACCAACACTAAATAGTAGTAATCATATGATTAAATGAAGTTAATCTACTAAAAAACAAAAATTCCGAATATTAATAAACAAAAAGTTCTGAATAATCAAAACCGTTTTTCTACACGTTTAAGTACATCATGAATTTCAGTTAAACTGAAAGAAATTAGAATCGCATTCCCTCACGAATATGCGAGAAACAAAAGGCAGCAAAAAGAAAAGTGTTCAGCACAGAGATCGACTCGTTTTGCAGTTCAATTGTACCTTGTACGCAACAATTAGGGTAACCGCATCTGCAGAGCGTACTAATTGAGGACTAACGGAGGGAGTATAAGGTATTTAGTTTTGATTGAGATATCATGAAACCCTAATATTCAGTGGAAAGATAACGAACTAATTGTAGATAAACAAGTACAATGTTGGATGATCATCATCGATGGCGGAATCGGTGGAAAGTAAGTAGATTGAGAAGAATAATTATTTTTTGAGAGAGAGAGAGAGTACCTGAAGAAGAAGAAGAGAGATGAGATGGTGGTTGGAAGTATGGCGGATGATGTGAAAAGATCCGTCGACTTCAAGATCAGAGAGCTCCGTCTCCATCAACTCAACAAAGACCGTTTCTTTCGTTTTCGCCTGGATTTTGTTTTCCCCTTTTTCACGTTAGTTTTTTTATATGTTTTTTTTTAAGTATTTTAATTTATAAACTAAACAAATAATAATTCGATTACAAGTGGACAATCACCCCGACGGGTAATGAAGGCGGGTAACAAGTTACGCCACCAAGCCTTTCTGAATAGTAAAACTTAGTCTCGTGAAGACAACATCCCTAGCACCAGATACCATGCATGACCCGTTGAACCCTAGTCAGAGTTTCCGCGGCCTCAGTGGCGAGGAACTCAAAAGTGTCAAAGGCAAAGGGAACAAACACGTGTTGATTTTCAGTGCACGATTTCTCATGTTTGTTCACTTTCCCTATCGCAGCTTTAGAAGTCGCTTGCCCCACTTTAAACTCCCCAAGCCCCAAGCCCACCAGATGGGAGACCCCAGTGAGATCTAGGTATGCATGTTTCCCTCTCATCCACCCAAAGACCAAGATGTCTGCTGGTCTAAGAGTCGATCGCCCATCAGACGGGTCCGTCAGAAAGTTGACCGGAATTTCCTTCTTCGCCGAAATCCCCATACGCTTGAATATGTCAAATAGAACGTCCCGAACCAGGTCGTGTCGATATTTAAACCCCGGGAGTTCTTTGCAATGGACAGCATGTGCCCCAAAAGAATCCAAACACGCCTTGCAACAAACGAGGTATCTCTCATCTGACGGGAAAATGGGGATCACGATGCGGTATTTAAGAACAACACAATATTCCACCAGAGATATGTGCTGAGCCCAACCCCTCGATAGGGATAACCCGGAGTAAATCTTGGGCATGTGACGTTTGTAAACATCTGAACACGACTTTTTGTCTTACGGTCATGTCAAACTTCACTTCCATCTCTTGCATGATTTTACCATAATGGGCACTCGCCAAAACTTTTTGGGCTTTAGAGGGAGTGGTGTCCTTGTCAGTGAAACCGCTCAAGTCAAAGTCTGGAGTAAAATCCCGAAGACGGTCCAACGCACCCGCATACTCCGCATCCATGCCACATATCCCACTTTTCCTCAAAATATGATCTTGAAGCACCCAAGATTGATTGCGCCCTTGATGCCACACAGGCAAACGAAAAAGCCTCAACCGCATAATATAATCCAAGCCCTCCGTACCTGATGGGTAATGAGGCAAGTCGCCATTGGAGATCCCCAAAGAAGGGCCCCCCACAAACCACCGAACTCTCGATAGCCGTGCGCAGTTCTTTATCAAAAAATGAGGCAACCCCAACATGTGTAAAGGAGGACATGTCCTTAACCCAAAGAAAAGTTAATTAATTATCCGTGTCTTGTTACGGGCTAACGTAAAGCACAAAATATTTTTATTGTTTATAACGTTACATAAAGAAAACAGAAGCACAAAAAAATTGTCTAACAATGTTAAATTAAAAAAACAAACGCTCAAAGTATCAAACTTAGAAACTTAAATTATGTTACACGATTGTAATATAAAGATATAAATATAAATAAAGACTATTGTGCTAAATATAATATACCTAAAACAAACTGTGTAAAAATAAATTAAACTCAATAATTATGTGAATTATGTAAATATAAAACACCTAAAACAAACTGCGTAAAAAATAAACTAAGAAAATTAAAAAAAATTGAAAAATCATATAAAATCCAAAAAAAAAAAACTAACGGTGTCACCTAAAACAATGTCACGTGACCGATAAAAGTACCTTAGCAAGACAAGTTCATTATTCTTCATTGTTTATATAACAACATGACCCGCTCATACTTCGCGTCATGTCACTCATTTATTCGTTAGTTTAAGTAACAACCATTTTAAAGTACTCAATCCTTTAAAATTAGTCATTTTCATGTAAATAGAAATAGTGACCATTTAATGTTATACGAATTTGATAGCCAAAATAGGAAACACCAACAAAAAAGTAGGAAACCTAAGGGGTAAAAATGTAAATGAATATAACACTGGTGACCAAAGTAGAAAACAATATCGTTAATTACTATTTGCGCCCCTGATGTTTGATCAGTTTTGTCACCTGAGTACAAATCTCTGATTTTTAACATATCTCGCCTGAGTTATGCATTACGGGTCAACTACAAGTGTTGTGAGTAAACATAGGTTTTGAATATGCATATAGTTTAATGTAAAGCGGTTCATATGTCAAGTGTTATATCTAATCATGAGCAACAAGGTATGGGTGATGTGCATCAAACCTAGACAATAAGGGAGCAATCACTCGCCACCAAATACCAGGCAGTCCAAGTGGGTTGTCAGCCAATAGATCTAACACTGTTGCCACGACTCGATGCTAATGGTACACATGTGATTAAAGACTAATGATTAAAGACTTCCACATAGAATCCAATAAGTATATATCACACTAGATTATCACACATAGAGCAAAATGAAATCGCATAGCATTTTGCATAAATAAGAATTAGGGTTTTGGATACTAATAAATGTTACATCCCAAAACATTAAAATGAAAAGGGCTATAAATACTCATATGATAGCAGTGTCGAGATGAGAAAATAAGTAGCGATAGCGGAGTGAGCCAAACCTGAAGATCACCTTGACGACCGAATGGGACTGAGGAAGAAACAAGTAAAATAAATAAGTAAATAAATAAATAAAGTTTTATGACTAGAAACGACATGACGACCATGATTGAATTCACGACTCGTTGGTGATTTATTCGAGTGATGACGTACGAGATTAATTAATTAAATGGGTTAAACCTAAATCCAAGTCAAACGATGACAATTAAATATTAACTCAACTATTTATTTTTATGATGTCCTAAATATGTATTTCTCATAGAATCAACTAGGCCCAAAACAGAGATCAATAATTATTCTAAACCTATATATCACATAAGCACCTAATACATGCAAGATCGTAGCATGGATTTATTGTAACATATATTTATGCTTGTAAAAATTATCTATTTCTAAGTTAACCGTAATCTAATTATTTTTCATGCAAGATAACTATCCAAAATCCAACTTTTATCATATCAAATAATCAAATCCAAGTATTTATAACTAAGCTTGCATGATTTTTATAGATCTATCATCCAACATCATCAAAATACTATTATTTCCATGTGATATCATGCATGCATGCACATATATACATTTATTTTTCATTAAACATCATCATACATCATGTAGCATCATCAAACATACAAATTTCTAAGTCAAAACCCTAGATCTACTATCAAAATCATTCATTTACGAAGATTCATGCACAAAATCATGATCTTTATCAAGATCCAATAAAGATCCATCATCCAAATTCAATAAAAATCAATCTTTATGCATAAAATTCATGTCTTTAATCATCAAATCCTTAGATCAATAACCATGACACTAATTTCTCATGATCAAATCCTAGATCTATAACCAAGATACCATCTTTATGAAAGTTTATGCATCAAAAATCGTTTCATAACAAGATCCAACAAGATTCATAATCAAAAGTCAAGAAAAATCAATAAAAATCCTAACTTTCGTCATGAGATAACCATATCTATCAACTATGAGCATGCATGGCAAATATCTAGTGTAGAATCAACATAAAAAATAGTTCTTGATCAAGAAGAACCAAAAAAGAAGCAAGAAGGACTCACAAAACTCAAGAAGAGTGATGAAGAATGATGAACAAGCCTTGAATCTTTAATTTTTTTGCTCCCAATCCAAGTTTTTGATGTAAAAGACGAAGATCAGAAAGTTTTCAACCGGTTTGTGTGTTTTAAGGTTGAGGAGCATGGCCCAAATGAATTAATAGAGGGAAATTAGGGTTTAGCAAATACAGGGTGTTAGGTGTACCGCCTAAGTGGGTTTAGAAGGCTTATGTGTATCTCCTAGGACCATTGTTTCGGGTTTTAATGATTCGATTCCTCGATTCATGTGCTTGGTTCTTCGTTTTTCGACGTTTTCGAGTCTCGTTTCCACCCAAATCACCCATTTTATTATCTCATCATGTTAACCACATTTAATCCACTCAAAATGAATATAAACATGCCACGTAACTCAAAGAAATGCAAAAATAAGACTTATAAATATGATAATTTTGACATACGATACTAAAAACGTGATCTCCCGGTTAAAATCAAAATCCCGCGGGATTTACCGAACTTTCGTCGTTTGCGTTCTAAACCTTGAACTTTCACACATCTTCACTTGTATTTACTTGTGCGCGTAACTAGTATTACAAACAAGCATCAGACATGCTTAGATTGCTCGAGCTACGGTTTAACGTGAACAACGTCGTGTTCGCGATAAAATCCAAAATAGATATAAATTGACTATCAAATCGACAAACGGACATAATAATAAATCCAATCACATGAGATTAAGTATAAAACATCAAAATCAATCATAACCCTTCATTAGATCATCAATCAAAGATTCAGATTACAAAAATGGATTCAAATCGGATAACCGGAATTTTCTGAAATGTTACAAAAAAAAGTGGTCAAACGTCAGGGACGCAAATAGTAATTACCTTTATAAATTAATTACGAAATAAAACCCACTTTGACCAACAAGTCAACTTAGGTCCCTCAACTTCACTAGCTTGTGAATCGGGTTAGAAATTACCACCAACAATCTTTATCATCTATTGTCAGTCTGAGTCTAGTTTGCCTCTGCTAATCTTTTCATCCACTACGAGGGTTTCCACTCTCTTTACATGAGTCTTCACCTGTCTCCTTCGCACATGCATGGAGTATCTCAATCTCCACTCACTTATTTTATTTGAAACGTGTCCCACCCATAATCTATCTCTATACACTTTATATTCTTCCCCAGTCCAACCTTGAGGCCTCACATACCCACTTCAACATCCTTACTTATTCGATATCTAGCTTTCACGCTCGTGTTTTTTTATTGGAAAGCAATCGATTCCTTATAATACTGCCGGTCGAACTACAACCTTATAAAATTCTCCTTTTTCATCTATCTATGAACCTCACGTCACACAAAACGCCAACGATCACTCTCCAATCGCACCTACCCCGTCTAGACGTTATAGACTGCATCCAATGTTTCCTAGTCACTCCGTCCCCCATAAATATATGAAAAATCGTAGATACTACACACCACCATAAAATCCCTTATCTCATAGCTAATTGCTTGATTTCATATCAACATATTACATAAAGATACCTAATTTCCAGGAAAATAGTAGTTTCTTGATTTTTTCTCCTTGTAAACAATACAAAGCATATGTTTCTTGAGTTTTGTCCTAACAACGAAGAAAGGAAAAGCAAAAGAGAATAAAAAGCGGCGTTCAACTTTTTGCACAGTTTATATTTATAAAGCTAAAGTGGTGATCAATAATGGTGCACAACTGAATTCGCCCCAACACCATCAGCCCACTTTCCTTATTCGTATCAAATTCAATCCGCCATTGCCGAATCATCGTCATATCATTCATAGATATCACACCCCCACAAATCATATAACTCTTCCTTCCTTTTTCTTGGATTCATCTCATATCCATATCCACACACACACACACACACACGTGTGCATACCCAAAGCCTCCGTTACACCCTAACAAAACCGCTTTGATCCATCGATCAGGGTTTTTAGGTTTATGAGTTTATCGATCAAGATTTCAACTTTCAAAGGTTTTTGACGGGAAAGTTTCAGAATTGGCGGGAATCTTGGTGAGCCGGTGTATGTGTGTAACAATTAGGAGTTAATTTTATGGCGAACCCATCTGGAAACGGGTCGAATAACAACGAGGCGGATCACCCGGGTTATGACGGCGGCAGTTCGGTGACGGAGCATAATCCTGGTGTTTCTACCGACTGGACTCAAGATGAACAGTCAATTTTGGAAGATGGGCTCTCACAGTAAGTAATTTCTGTTTATTGTGAACATTTAGGGTTTGATTGTAATTTTAGGGATATTGTTCAAGAAACCCTAATGATACATAATTACATATGCAAATTAGCATACATAAATGAGATACAACCCGGTATCGAGACTGTTGAAAACGGGTTGGATTGACCCGCATACAAAGTTTGTTACTTGTTATATTATCAGGTTTGAATCTTGCTTGTTTTCCTACCATAAAACTCTTGAAAAGTTGAAATCCACCTGTTTAGCCCAAGCTGTGATTTAACAGATCCTGTTGGTTAATAGGGAATTGGCGGGTCCCGTCGAGTTTATTCGTGATTACCTAAAAAAAATGGTCATGTGTGGTCTGCCATCCAATTCTGATAATGAGATTTATCATGTTTGTGTGTGTTTCAGATAAAGAAATCTAGATTTTAATATTTTATCAACCTAATGCATGTTTAGTGGTGTAATTGACTAATATATTCGGAACAAAACTTAGGTATGCATCTGAAGCAAATATCATCCGTTATGCAAAGATTGCTGTGCAATTGCAGAATAAGACTGTGAGGGATGTGGCTTTGCGGTGCAGATGGATGTTTGTAAGTTTTATGACTTGATCATTCTTAATTCTGCATTTTACTTGTCGGTGGCTTTCTTGTTTTATGTTTTCGGAAGTTATTTACACATGCTAGAAGAGTTTCGTGCCAAAATATCCATCATATTTGAGGTGTAGGTTACAAAATAGCTAGGACTCTCTTCAAAAGATACATGTATTAGAGTATACAGACGACTCTATAGTACTGAAAAAAGCAAGGATTTTTAGGACCCTTAAATTTGAAAGGCTAAAAAAGGACCAAAAGAGGCCTGCTTCACTAACGCGTTAGTTGTGAAACTTGAACTAATGGAGCCTTTTCTAAAGTCATTTTTTTGGCACCACTTTCTCCTTCGGCAATGTGAGATGGGGTCAGGCATTTTCATTTACACCACTTTCTTCCCTCATCATTGCGGGATGGAACTTTTATTTTGTTAATCTTAATTTCTTTGAAGCTCACATTATTTTTCTTTTTGGTATTATGTGGAATAAAAATTTATAAGTTTACTATAAGAAGTTGGTTACTTGGTTAGGCCCAAACTTAGAATTTCGGTTGAGGTCCTAAGATAGGTTTACATATGTTAGTTTTTGAATGTTTGAAATTCATTTTATTAATTAATTAGATTATTTGTCTTATTAGAAAAGGGATATTAGCAAAAGAAGGAAAGAAGAAGATTACATTTTAACAAGGAAAAGCAAAGATAGAAAGGTGAACTTACTGTTTAATAATCTCTTCACTGATGATACTTTTTTGATTGTATGCTTTTTCTAGATTTGGTTTTATTGCCATATATTTTGGTGATTCTAGAGCTTAATGGAAAATTTAAATATATTTTTCTCCTATTCAGGAAAGAATAAACGAACATTTGGCAAGCACATCTCATTTAGCGACTCAAACAGGATCGTCTTCGTTTTCTCAAGGAGTGTCTGCAAATGGAAAATCAAATCCTATACAATACAGCGGTTTGTTCTTTCTTTAACTTTTTATCCAACACTAGCCTTATGTCAGACTCTTACATATTCGTGTTGTCCATTGATTAACTGCTTCTAAATTACCTACAGTTCTCATCAGTCCAGCTGGACAGCTTATTAAGGAAAGCGCGCAGGCTCTGGAACGGGTCTTCACAAATCTTGAAACAAATCAGGTGATGTATTTTTTCAGCCACCAGTTATGTTTCAAAAGATTCTTCTAATCATGCATAGAGGTGGCAAAATGGGCGGGTCAGACATTTGTGTAACAGGTCTAAGGGTAATTCTTTTGGTATGGGTCGGGTCGACTGGAACCACTATTTGCGTAGTTTTCCATGAATAATTAGTGTGTGAAATATGATTATGAAGATGCTATTATATTGATTATATTATAACCTTGAATTAATGATTTGGGAGGTTTTATGAGTCGACCCATTTCATTTTAAGCCGTTTTTACCCACAGGCCCTGTTAGAGATTAGACATAACTTGAATCTTATATATGAGTCGAGTTTGCCACATCTAGTCTTGTAGTTGAACATGCATGATAAAGGAGTATGATGGACCATGCAACCATTTAGTACCTCAAAAGGGTTATTCAATTAGTGATATTTTTCATCATTACTTAAGTTATAGGATATTAGGAGGATGCAATTAAACTATTTTGGGATAGAGATATTAAAAAATGAAAACAGATATCTGAATTTCCTAAACTTATTTCTTGTAAAAGATATATCATAGAGGTGGCAAGGTACACCCATTTACCTTGAAACGAGTCGATTTTGGTTGTATCCTATCTCCAAACAGATCCAAGGGGTAAACTTCTAAAACTTACATAAGAAGTAAACAGGTCATATGAGTTGAAAGTTATCTAAAGTCTTCTCAAATACACTTATTAAAACCTCCTAAACTGCTTTATTAAAACAACTGGATCACATTTTTTTATCGTGTTTCTAAGATCTTATTTAATACATTATAGTTATTCATATATATATTTTTTTTTGAAAAATAGAACAAAAATGTATTTTAACTTTTTGATTCTTTTTCCTTTTATAGTTGCAACAGGTACATGAAAATATCCACCTCCTTTGCCGAGTCCGGAAAAACATCCATGATATCTTGCGCAGGTAAATTCTCATTCCATCTTATGGTTACCATTTGGCAATTTTGACCCATTTACTCGTTAGCGGCTTGATTTTGCCCACTGTTTATACCTAACGGGTCAGTTCAATAACTTTCAGCGGCCAGCTCGTTCTTTTTATAACTTTTGATATTGACTGCAGTTTAAGCGACACCCCAGAAAAAGCGAAGCAGATGCCGCCACTTCCAGTGAAACTGAATGAAGATCTTCTGAACTCATTGATTCCACATGCAACATTACAGCAGCAAATGCTATGATCATTAATGTTAAAACAAAGGATTAATGATGTCATACAAGCACCTCGATCAACGCGATTGTAGTCGAACCGTACTATGTTGTATGGATTCGAGCAAAGAACATAGTGCAATTAAATTGTCAATATTTACCTTTTGCCAACATCAAATGTAGTTACATACCTTTTTTATGAATTAAGTGGATCAATAATAAGTTAAGAGTTGAGTCGTTTCCAATGGTGATCTAGTGCAAATGCCGCTTGTAAAAACTAGGTATGTCTAAACTTCAGGTCTTGATGAACATGTATATGATGGTGTAACTAACTCGTTACAATGACAGTTATGACAGTTTTGACGCAAAGTTATATAACGGTCTGTCAACTACGATGAAAGTTATGACATAATTTTAGTGGTGTTTCTAGAGTGTAGGCCTACAAGGCCGTTGAAATTGACTTTTGCCAACCAAATTGTCAATATATTATTATTGTGATCGAATTATTTTCAAGATTTTGTCGTATAATAGCTTGAAATACAATAAAAAATATCATGGTTATGAACTCGTGTTAACCAAAAAAAAGTTAAAACCCGAAGAAAAGTACAGATTTCTTTTTGGATATCATTTGTCGATCATATCTTTTAAACTGTTTTAGTTATTTCTTGAAATCGCTTTACAACAACTCTAAGATCTGTATTTTACAAGATCTAAACTTAGAACTTGATAATACTATACATAATATTATTAGTATGGATCTAAATAAATTATTTTTCTGATCTTCTCATGAAGGAAATAGGGTGTCGACTGTAAGTTGCCAAATTATTAATAAAAGTCCGAGAAAATAATAAATTTTTGTGTTTTTTGAATATTAAATCATCATCTTTGACCCATGCTTTTGATGAAAATGGCACTCCCCTTCCCACTTTCCAGTGTGTATATATACACATATACACACAGATGACATATACATATAACAACACATGATTTGATTTTGAGTTGAGTTTCTTTAGAGCTCAAGCTTCTTCTCCGGTCAACACTTTCACGGCTGCCGTAAATCTCTGTATAATTCCGGTGAGTTGAAAGGCTATAATTATCTCAATTTTTTTATGTTCAGAAGTTGAGGTTTTTAAGAAAAGGATAAGTTATAGAAAAAGAACCTTAAAATAAATAATGACCCTCGGACTAATAAGTTTTGATTCGTGGGTCTTTTCCGACAAAAATGAATTATGTTTTGAAAATACTTTGAGCTATATTTGAAGAGGAGATATGGATGTCACAAAAGTGCAGGACAAAAATGGGAGGAGAAAGGAGCAGAATATGGTTTTTGATGATATTGCTTTTGATTTCAAGCTTTTCTTACATTCAAGGACAACCTGCCATCACTACTCAAACAGGTCAGCCCACATGTGTCATCAAAATAAAATTCTACAAACATTTTGAAACATCATTTTAATCTGCAAGATAACAAGAACATCTCTAGCAGCATCTTCAATCATGCCTCCAACATTGACTGATTTTCAAATTCTTAACATATAAGGTTAAAAATTATAGGAAAATTGGATTTTAATAATCATAAATATTTCCCATTGACCGATAATGATCCCACCTTAGTCTTTCACTACAATAAACCCAACCTTTTGAATATTGGAATATAGCAAACCTCCGTTAAACAAAAGTTAACCTAAGTTAGTTTTTCATTACTGGGCGTCATACGTGACGTCTTATGTGACATATTTTAACACAAATCTAATACAATTTGTCCTATTTTGATCATCCGTGGCGTCTTATGTGCCATGTTTTAACATCACAAAGCTCGTTTATGTACATATTGTATTAAATCTGGGTTAAAACATGCCACAGAAGACGGCCATGTATGACGCCAAGTCATCAAAATCTAACTTATGTTAGTTTTTTTTTTAACAAAGCTTTGTCATTCCAATATTCGAAAAATTAGGTTTATTGTAGAGAAAAAACTGAGATTAGATTATTATCGACCAATAGTAACAGTTGAGATTATTAAAATATAAATTTCCAAAATTATATAAGAAAACATGAAATTCAAGAAATTTATAGATATAAGTTTCTATTTTAAAAATGACCATTTTTATTTGTCACACAAGCACTTCAAAAATTCAGGACCCGCATGTCCATAGCGCAGATATGTATGATCGGACCGTCGATCACATGTTTTTGCTAAAAAACAGCATTTCAGTTCGATCCGTTCCATAAACGCGGTTAAACACATCCATTTTGTTATGCAGGAGAAGCAAGAGATGACACAGTTAGACCTGATCCTTTGGAGAACCTCAGAAAGTACAAGGGAGGATATGATGTTACCAACATCCATTACTGGAGTGTAAGTTATTGATAATGTTTTCTGTTTAATTTTTAGTTACAACTTACATACATTATTAATGCTAATATTGTTTGTTTATAATACCATTTCAGTCAACTGCATACACTGGAATAGCAGGATATGTGCTTGCAGCCCTATGGCTCTTATGCGGTGTCGTTTTTGGAATATTTATTGTGATAACCATTTGCTGCAAAACAAACAGGAAACTGAAGAAACCAACATCCCACAAGCAATATTACCTTTTCCACATTCTTCTCACACTTTTCTTTACTCTTTTAGCCATGTAAATCTTCAATCCTATTCCAACATGCATTATGGAGTTGTACATTAACTACTAGTTGCAAAAACTGAATCTATTTACATTCTTGTACAGAGTTGGAACATGTTTGGTACTTGGAGGGAATGCTAAATTCCATTCTAGAGCAGATAAGATTATTGATATAATCATCGATACAGCCGATGATGCATCAAAGACTATATATAACACAACTGGCGCAATGAACATGACAAGAACCAACTTACAAGGAACAAATGTTGATGCAACCACCACTCGTTTCCTTGGATCGACTGCTAGACGACTTGACTCGACTGCTGATGATATACAACGGCACGCTAGAAAAAATCGGCGTAAGATTGATCTTGGCCTTCGCATTCTGTAAGTTCCTTTTCCCATGAATTTTTTAGTTCATCGGTTTATTTCAATCATAGACGGTTACTTTTGAATTTTCAAGATTTGGACAAGTCCTAAAAATTAGATTTCCCCTCTAATAATCCAATTTTCTTGTCAATAGTATTTTTTTATTTCTTTCGCTTCGGTTCTGTGTCATAACGGGTCAAAATCCTTATGTTCTCGTGGTTATAATTGCAGGTATATTGTAAGCACAGTTATTTTCGTGCTGAATTTGGTTGCAGTGATTGCGTTAACAGGTGCATTTTTCGCCTATTGAAGTCTAGTGTTCATTAGACTAATCACAAGTGAAAAAACTTAGAAAAAAATTATATCATTTTGTAAATGTGACCCAGTTGATTGGATGTGTTTTGTTACTGATGATACAACGTTTCTTTGTGCCTTGCAGCCGTTGGGGTCTTTAAAATAAGGCGAGTTCTTCACATGTAAGTCCTGCAAGATAACTATGAGTAATCAAGAAACGGTTATACAACTTTCTCATGCTGATTTCTAACTGTAACGGGTGCAGGTTGATCGTGTTTTGTTGGTTAATCACTGTCCTGTGTTGGGTGTTCTTTGGCGCCTACTTCTTTTTATCGCGGTAAGATAAATATATTTTTTTTAAATTTATAAAAAGTAACCCCCTTTTGCTTAGCACAAACCATGTGAGCTAAATATGGGTTATAAACTGTAAGTTCAGATTCGCAGGCGATACGTGCACAGCAATCGAGGGATTCCAACAAGATCCTTACAACAACAGCTTGAGCTCAATTCTTCCTTGTGATCAACTGCTTTCAGCAGAATCAGTCCTTAATGATGTCAGTGCTGGAGTTTACAATTTAGTCAATGAGGTATTATTAATTATTTATTGTTTACTGTTATCGGGTTGGGTAACGGTTCAAAACGGGTCATAGGTTGACATGAAAACAGCTTTTTTAGTCCTATTTTTTTTAACTTTATTTTCTATGAACAGTCAATACATCAGTAAAGCATTACAAAAATAATATTACATATTACAGTAAAAATAGACTTTGAATCTAAGGCTGTATGCATTGAAAATAGACTTTGGCCGACTTTTAACTGTTTAATACAACCATAGATCGACCCTAAGCCGTACTGCTAGATAGTCATTACAAGTTGTAACAAACCAATTGTTGAAAAAACTGCAGGTGAATGCTAACATATCTCGAATACAACAAGATTCGTCTTTTGGAGTATGCAATCCGTTCTCCGGGCCACCAGAGTATAACTACCAGCCAAATAACTGCTCTGAGAATGATATTCGTATAGGCGACATTCCAGAGGTACAATATTCACATACCAGCAAGTTGTAGTTAGAATTTAACTTCGAGTTTTTTTTGCTTATTTGTTATTTTCTCTATAGATTTTTTTTCCATTTTCTTCCTAGTAACTAATATAATTACTAGGAAAGAGCACAAAAATAAATAAATAAAAAATAACACTTGAGGTAGATAAGAGGCAACTACATGTTTAGTTTGTAACGAGCAATTTTTAAAACACGTAGAAACGCGTTTGACTTTCAACCCATTTGACCCGTTCTGTTATTAGTTAAACTTTTAGATCCGACCCATTTGACACATTCAAGATATAAACACAACCCAACAAGTCCACTGTCCACTCATTCATAAATAAAAAGATTGGAATTGTCACCTCAACACTTTCTTTTCAAGAACATGCCAAGTTTTTCCTTTATTTCACTCACTTACTTTCTCTTCTCCCAAACTTTCACTTTCTTGACATTTTCAAATTTCTTTCATGAAGCTTTTGAAGTTGATTACATGTGTGGATCCGGTGGACGGGATCTGCAACGGAGGGATTCCCATCTCAGGAAACGACTTTAGGACAGTAGTTGCATACACAAGCTCAATTCAAATACTTCTAAACTCCTATCCAGGAATGGAAAGCCTCCTTCATTGTCAAACAGTGAAGAATGCATTTTCAGAAATCCTTCAAAACCATTGCAAACCCGTAAAAAGAGATGTAAAGATCGTATGGGCGGGACTAGTGTTTCTATCAACTGCAATGGTATTTTTGGTTCTGACATGGACCGTTGATTCGTACTTTGAGCGCAACCATCGGTTTTCAAATGGATCAGTGAAGCCTCATCATGCAGATGGTATAATTGAAATTGGAAAACCAGAAGAAAAAGAAAAAGATGGTGTAGATAGCAATCATAGTCCATAGATGATTTGAAGGTGGTTATCAGGTTATGAACCCCTGAAGGTTTTCTAATCAAGAAGATGATGTAAGTAGTCATTTTAGCAGCAGGAACAAGAGAAAACATATAGATAATTGGAAGAAAGAAAGAAGGTTTGTTCAAGAGTTGATTTGTTTCTTCTTAATTTGAAACATATTAGAGAGGCAATATGGGGAAAACCCCACATAAATCATGTATTGTGGTGTTCCAAGCAACTGGTATTAAAAAATATCCTGTAATATGATTTAGCTTTTTTTTTATAGTAGTTTATTTTATATTGTACTTATTAATAAATTAGATATAAGGTTAACATAATGGACAATGATTGTGAGAGTGACTTTGACATAGTTAAGTACATAAAAAGAAACACAGCGTAATGGTATATTTAAAATTTTATAAAAGATGCAAAAATATAAGGTACTCTCATTATTAAGGTATGAATTCTGTCATCTTCCACTTTTGGTATTGATATCTTTATATTTCGAACCGTTTGCCTCTCAGACATCCCTTACATTCCTTTCGAATTCGACAAACTTAGCGATATAATTACTGAAATTGTACTCATTATTCTATCCCTTTTAACAGTTGTGATTAGTTAACCATTATAAGAAAGGATAATTCTATAAAGAATGTTCAATATCGCCAAGTTATAGATATTATTAATATTAAAATGACAAAAAGAATTCTATATATGTTATAGACACTTTAAGCATTTGAGTTTTAATGTTAATGTCCTTATGTGTTTTTTTTTGTTTTTTTTACATTGCGTTCTACTAATACAACTATTCTACGTATCTGTTATCCCGTGACAATAAACACAAATAATAAATTATAAATCTAGTTGGAATATAAATCTAGAAAAAATTAAACATCCACTAAGGAGTAAGGAATAAATGAACTTTTTTCTAAAACACCCAGTGTCCAAGGGGGCTATTGGGCCCAAATAGAGATCTTGAAGCAACGTTGAGGGATGTCAAATTAGGGGATAGGCCAGACAAATGGGGGGTGGGGTGAGCTTCGTGAAGAGATTTTTGATGTGGACATTATTAGAGAAAAGATCTAAAGTTAATGTTTGATGCTTCCTCCACAAAAATTCTATGGATTAAATGGATCCCATTGAAAGTTAATGTATTTGTGTAAAGAGCGAGGATGGACCATATTCCTTCAAGGTGGGTTTAATCCGACATGGGTGTTGCATGTATCCTATATGTGGGGGGATGTAATATTCATGAAGTGACTACGGATCATATTTTGGTTAATTGCAAGTTTGCTGGTTCGGCCTAAGAGTTGGTTTTAAGTTGCTGTAAAGCTCCGGTTATGTTGTGTCTTTCGGTGAAAGGCATTTTGGAGGCTCTCGGTGATTGTCAAGTCTCGCAATGATACAGGATGATCATACATGGGATTTTCATTACAACTATGTGGTGTATACAGAAAGCCTAGGACACGAGAATTTTCAAAAACAAAATCATCGATTTAAGTAGTCTTTTAAAAATTTACAAGATATATATGAAAGATTCTTCAGACAAATCTATGACAAGATTCTCCAAGAAAGATGCTGCACTTCTCATTAAGTAAAGAAAAGAACGTGGCAAGAGCTTTGAAGCCCCCAAGTTCCAAGAAAGATGGCAAGTCATAACACTTCTCCACCTCATGCAAACATGATGACTAAATAGGTGACCTGATCACCAGAAGAAAGATGATGTCATAAGTTGACACCTAGCACAAGATAAATGAGAAAGATGATGATGTCATAAGTTGACACCTAGCACAAGATAAATGAGAAAGATACCTGGAGATAAGACCAATGAAGAGGGCATTGGTTCATAAAGAGAGTTAGCGAGAAACCCATGTGCAAAAAATAAAGTTTGTATTTTCTAATTTCAATAAACCTTCTATAATATATCTACCTTTGCAAGATCATCATGAAATAAAACTTCTCTTATTTTCTTACGAGCCTATAAGTGTTCCTTGTTATTTAGAAATAATATTCTATTAAGAAGAAAATTCTTAATTTACTTTTAATGTTTTCAATATCATTATCTAGCCTCCTTACTAGGTAATGAAGTGTTTGGTGACATCAAGGTGCTTTCATTTTTATCGTTCAAGACTAGAGGAAAGAGGATGAATGTGAAACGGAAGACTTGATGTAAATTTTCTTTTGCTGTGATGTAACATCTCACTAGCTTTCTTTGAAATGAATCTGCTCAAAAAAAAAAATTTGGGGAGATTATTATTATTTTAATTCTAACTAAAATACAAACCTATAACCTAGAAACGACATGCTCCAATGAATGATTGAGATAGAGAAGTAGGGAGAGCAATTGTCTTGTGCAAATCTAATAGGTAAATCCGACGGACCCAACTAGTTTTGACCCCAAACTTCTCGGCTCGCATTTGAGAAATAAACAAACAAACATACTTGGTAAAATCTCACTCAAAAAATAAAATCTAAAAGAATAAGATGATAACAAACATTGCCTTTATCCCAAGATACCCGGTTAGACCTTCCAGAAAACACAAAATACCAAATGAAATGACTCGTAAGAACAGACTAAACATACGTATACAAAACATATTACAACATTGCCACCCTTCGTCTTCTCGGCTTACAATCTAGTTGCTCAACTACCATCCCTATCTCTACACTAGGAGCAGAAAAATAAAACCATAACATGAACCTGTAAATGGTATCTTACATGCTACACAAAATCAGCGTCAAATTCAGATCCACTCTTTCGGGTTAATGCAAGCATCCAAAAGTTTCCATTCTTCGCTCCCCTCTTCCGGTTGCTGTTCACCCAAAAGTATATGTTTTCGGTTTTAATAACTCATTTGGCCATCATGCAAATATGCAATACATACATGTGACCAGTTTGTAATGTTTACTTGTTTAAGTAAATATCATTTGAACATTAATCATTTAAAAGAAAACTAGAAGTTAACTGTAACACAGGTACGGGTCAAATAGATTCCAGACTACTGGAGCCTGAACCTATTTTGACCCGTTACCCAATTTGTCCATTTTATATTTTTATTACTTACGTGGTCATATTCCCATCTGGCTGTTAGTGGCAAAGAGACAAGAATGCTTTCAATCCGACCTCCAGTTTTAAGACCAAATGTTGTCCCTCGATCATACACCTTTTATTTGTTCAGAAAGTTAAAATCACAGGAAAGTAAAAAACAAATAATGGTTAGTAATAATAAGTTAGTACTTATAAAAATAGGTATATCAAAATTACATACCAAATTGAATTCTACATAACGGCCCCTTCTGAGTTGCTGCCATGCCTTGTTTTGATCTGTGAATGGTGTATCCTTTCTCCTTTCTATAATTGGTATATATGCATCAACCACAGAGTTGGCACACTCTGCAAATTTCGGCGTGAGAAAATGAGATTATTTAAAAAATGGCTTAATGGCATCATTCTTGAAATAATACGTCTTTTGTGATCGTATTTGACACAATAGTGACTTATTAAGAAAATAAAAATAAACCGGACTAAAAGTGTTCCGGGTCAATCCAACTGACCCATATAAAAATTAACTATTTTGAGTTTTGACACTACATTCAACCCGCATGACCGACCCACCCATTTTGACAACTCTGAGACTAACAAGCAGATATTTGAAGTGTTTTGGAAATACCAGTAGCAAAGGAGAGAAGCATTTCTTGATCATAGTCATTCAAATCATCAAAAAATATGCCTCCAAGTCCTCGTCTCTCATTACGGTGCTGCATATAGAAAATTGAAAGGAAAACAAAATCAATAGTTGGATACTTGGATTATAAATAAAACTGATTAAGGGCTACAATGATTAATTGGCAATGGAGTTTAGTCAGGGTATTGTGTGTGGACAATAAATGAGGTAAGTAACCGAAATGTTCTTTCGACCAACTAGGATTTAACTAAATTCAAGCAATCAAAATTGGCGAGAAATGATATGAAAACAATGCTTTTATGCGATCAAAAAGAAATTTTCATGAGATAAAAAAAACTCATAAACATAACCAAATCATAACCTATAAACTGTCTTAACATTAGCCAAACTTCATAGCCCAAATATTTTTCTAAATTTGTATTGTTTTCTAAAGGCAACACCGCAACAACATTGTTCTAATTAGCTTTCGTATGCCTCAAATGCTTCTAAATTATATTTAATCCACCAGAATGTTATTGTAAGGGTAATGTAAAGTGGGTTATGTCATGAGATATAAACTCAAGATAATATGAGATTTTTAAACTAAAAAGAAAGAAAACAAACAGGTATACCTTAATGTAGAAATAATCATCGCACCATTTCTTGAAACGTGGATAGAAGGTCGGATCAAATTTGTCACAGGCATTTTTTTGTACCTTCAAGAAAAAACTAAGGTCAACCACTAGTAAATAGTATTCATGTTAGAAGTGGCAAAATAAGATTGTGTGGGTTGTGCAACGGGCCAAAACAGGTTGGATTGATGACCCGTCAACGCTATTTTAGTCCTACTGTTTCAAACTAATCAATATATTAAATTGGGATACAAAAAACTATAACTATAATAATGAAACCTTTAACCGTTCCATCTTTGGATTGACATTTAAACCTTTTAACCGTTCCATCTTCTATGAATAAAGCAATTTAGGATGCTATAAGCATTTGTACATGCTTTGGATTGACATTTAAACCTTTTAACCGTTCCATCTTTTAACCACATTGATCAGATGCATATATAAATTGATTAAGCTTAAGCATTGCTTGTGTACTTGTATCAACTAAATTCATCGATCGAAAGTAGAATATTCTGCACAAACAGAATTAAATCTGGTTTTTACCGTATGGAAGTGCTTGACATCTTCATCAAAAATATAAGCAGGTGTCAAATCAGTACCCCCACCAAACCACCATTGTCTTGGTGCTCCTGGAGCATCTGTACGCAACTAAAAGTCATTAATTTTCATTTAGCACAAATTTGTTTCACCCATATGGAAACGGAAAAAGGTGGTTGTGCCATATGCCAAGAAATGAATATATGTACTTTTAAACTTGAATCTTGTAGAACTGCTATTCATATGAGCTAAGAATTAATGTGATGACATAAGTGTCCTATTGTCACTCTGAAATCCACCTTTCCTTCATGCAATCAGTATTTTATAGCATAGGGTCGAGTAAAATGTCTTATATAATCTTATTTTATCTGTTACTCTCTTAAAAAATCAGAATATTCCAAACACACAGTACCATCAGAAGTAACTATAACAACTTCATGGAAAAAAGCACATCCAAACATTGTCTCCTACACCATGTTTTATTACAACTATTAATTATAATTGTTAAATATCACACAGTCACTTCAATAACTCCATCAAAACACCTGCTAACATATAGTGATTAAAGCCTAAGCTATAACTAAAACAAATTAATCATACAACTATAACAAATGCATCTTCAAGGTTTGAATGTCTTTTCAATTGTTGAAAGCATCACAATAATCACAATAATGTAAATATATAAAAAATATAACACAAAATAACAAAAAACAGCTCAAATTGGGTCATAAGTCAAATATGTTAAATAGAAATACTTAAATGATCATCCTACCTTTTCGAGCATCAGTCTCGAAATAACGATAATTGAAATGCAATGTTGGTGCAAAAGGGTTCTTCGGATGTAAAACCTGTCAAAAAGTACAGAAATACCTAGTTACTAATCATATACATAAAAGAAAAAAAATCAAAAATATCACAGGAGTAGCTAAGCACATATAATTATAGACCACCAAAGGGTACTAAAAGCTCAAGAAAGCAAACATTATGTGTCTCACTATCATATAAAGGATAGATTACATGCAAAACCTCAAACTAGCAACTAAAACAAAACCAAATTCAAAATCATGCTTAGCAACAGTTCATAATCCACATATAACCAATGTTTTCAAAACATCTGCATAGTTTGGAGATTGTTAAGGTCTAAGACCAACATTTGTCAGAATTGATGATAAACTGAAGGCAATTAGGGTTAATAAACATCAAAACTAGCAAATTAGACTCACGGAGCTGATTCCGGCAGCGAAAAACGGAACAGGCTCAGGCTTAAAATTCCCATTTTCCGCAGCATTTACAGGATTTGCAGCCCTATATGCTTCTGGAGGCATCACCCCATACACCACAGACACATTAACCCCCGCCTTCTCCCAAACGGCGCCGTCCTGCAAAACCCTACTAATCCCACCGCCACCGCCCGGCCGCGACCACACATCCTCCTTAAACTTCCCGCCGCCGTCCGCCGCTTCAATCGCAGCGCACACGCTATCCTGCGCATCTCGAATCATCTTCTCGAACCGGCCTCTCACCGAACTCGCCCCTGGTTCCTGATCGGACGAACCGCCGTCGGATTCGCGGAGGAAGGTGTCGGGACGGTGAGTCTCCGGCGTCTCCTTCTCGATCATGCGTGATGAGGCTCGGATCGTGAGGGTTCTGTGGTGGATTTGTTTTCTGCGAGTGAAGGATATGGTGGTGAAATTGGTATTGGTTAGGGGGGCTAGGGTTGTTGGTGAAGGGGTGGAGGTGGGGAGTTGGAATGGTGCGGAGGTGGAAGGGAGTGAGGAGATCATGGTGGTGATTGATGGCATGGTTTTTGGAGCTTCAAAGGGGGTTTAATGGTGGCGATAATGTGAAGAAGATAGGAAAGGCTATCCACGTTGAAATTACATGTGGGGCATCGCTGGATTCGAAGATGATGATGGATTTTATAATATTGGTTTGGTGCCCATAGAAATTCTTAATCTCAGGTGTTGGTTTATTAATCTTTTATAAACCATGGAAAATTCATAATCTTTTATAAACCATGGAAAATTCTTAAGTTGTATTTCTATTTTTCATCACCTCTAAAATTTAGGGTTGTTTAGAGTACATTTTAATATCATGATATTACACGCTTTTTAATTATCATCGGGTGATGGTGTAATGTCTTTGTCAATGATCCAAATTTACCGTTTAAATTTTTTTTAAATGTACGGTTATAATCTTTTAAAATTCATAAAACCTGTCAGAATGGAGAAAACGAGAGGATCATCAATGTGATGATTATACATTGACATGTTTGCATTTGGTGATCGAGAAACAAGTTAATATCAAGATACTATAGTTTTTACCGTTTTAAGTAGTTATCTTCGCCTGGAGATTGCTTATTAGGGTGGGGGGTATGTCTCGGCATACCCCTCGGCAACCCTTCGGCGAACGCAAAACAACCATACCCCCTCCTATCGGCAAACACATTTCGGCATCCAAGTTTGGTGTTTTCGGCATATGGTTGCCGAGAAATTTGTGTGTATTAATGGTGGTCCCCACTTCACAAACTACCTAATTTTGCCTAAACACCAATCTACAACCATACCCACCACCCAAACATTAAATTCTACATACTTTTCTCTCTCCTGTTGGCACCATTTGATTGGTCAATTTTTATGTTTCAAACTTTGTTTAGCCAACCATACCCCCTACCCTTAATATCATTAATATCGGTTTACGTTTGCTAATTCTAAAAATTAACATATTTAAAAGATACAACCTTAAAATATTAATTTAGAACAGTTATCTCATACATAAGTTGTTAGTGACATTATCAAACACCCGCAGATAATCCATCTGCATATTAAAATGTTAAGTAGATTCAACAAGTAATCCTAAACTCTATAAAAGCAAGAAATAACGAGTAAATTAGATATTGTTCAATCCCTTTTTTCCTGCCTCATTAAGGCCTAAAGGCCAGGCAGGATGAAAGCGGCAAGTCTAATGACAGGAGCCAGTATGATTGATGTCGCTATGAGGTGGCAAGGCGGTACTAGTAGGAACACCACCCCCATCGATAGGTACCACAAAACTTTCTATCGCTACAAAAACACCATACATGACAGATAATCTTCAGGAAGTAGCTCTTTGTCTCATCCACTTTGTAGCAGACCATTTCTTCCCGGAGAGGAACTCACAACCTCCATGAATGCTGTCAGGGTCCGATTGTCCATTAAGTTCCTACAACAAAGAAACATTGTCTGACAAATACAAACAAACGTACCTAGTAATATCGCACTCGTAGAGTAGGGTATTGTTTAGATATCCAGGATTTTTAAAAACCAATAAACAATGAACACAGTAATATTCTAATGATTCTGCAATACACTATAAATATTAATGATTTAATATACAGTGCATTGATATGTGAATACATGTATTTATGTTGGGTGTCGAATCCAGCAAATAAAATAGTAATAAAGTGAACCTACTAAGACACACTAATAATAGTATGAGCGGAAGTAAGGTTCGTGTCCTCAGGGATACGGATTAACTTTTTATACCAAAAACCTCTTAGTGCAAATACGATGTAGTGAAAATTAATAAAAATGGGGGTTTGTGAACTTTTTATGAAATTATTGAAAAATCTAACAGAATGTCGAAACGGCCGTTTCAGAATCCCTCGCGGCCGTTTTGGACTGCTGTGAAAAAAAATGAAATATTTTTGGTATTTTCTTTTTAACTAATTATGAAAACTAATAATTAAAGGAAACGTTAACTAAATATTAAAAGAGAATTCAAATATGAAATAAAATAATTCCAACACAAGGGTGATTTCTCGTTTTCGACTCGACTTACGATCATTAACGGTTATGGTGCAATGACCCTTTTTATAAAACGGTTTGTATCGGTTCTAGACGTCGAGCCGTTCTGACATCCACTCCATCTAAAGTCTAACCAAACGCAGTTCGTTGATTAGAGCCAACCCGCTACTCTAAGCTCGAGCCGTTCTGATCTTAGCGTGCGGGTTGCAAGTGACAGAAGAACCGATTACAATTAAACACACACGCCGTTCGGTGTGTTCAACTGGATTATATGATTCTATAACGAATTTAAATTCATAGACAAACCTAAACCGTTATTTGTTCCTTTTATCAAAATTAATAACTTTTTAGGGTTTTAAAATTGATGAACTTTATTAGATTCATTAACAAAGTGGCCAGTTTCATTAACAAAACTAATGTATACCGGAAGAGAATCCGGGTTTAAGATCAAGAAACACATAAACAAACCATTCATAAATTAGATCTCATAAACGTTTCACATAAGATTAGAGTCAAACACCAAGAAATCAAACCCTAATGTCGGAATTAAAAGTTGATTAGCCGGACATGATGGCTAAATCAATCAAACTAAATAAACTAGACATAAAATAAAACTTACGAACTAGATAAAAATAATGAATTGAATTCTTCAAACTTGCTTCAAATCACAAAAGTTGTTGCTGCCTTCTGATGTTCCTGCCGTCGAACTTAATTCACAGGAAGTCCAAAGATGATCCTCCTTTTAAACCTCCTCATTTATACTTCCTTTTAACCCTCACGTCTTCTTGCTAGCCCATCCCAAATCCATATGTCGTAGCCCAACTCATTTGTTTTGTTTATTTTTCATACCAAGTCAGGCCCACATGAATTTCAAACACATAAAAATAAATTCCTAAGTTGTAGGAATTAATTTTCAGTCTCATAAACTCAAAACGGCCGCGGCCCTACTAAAGCATTAATCTGAGACGGCCGTTTTAGCATTCTGTCCAAAATTTCCTTGAATCCCAATTGTGTGCTTTTGCCTCTTAACTCCTTCCAAGCTACTCCAATATAAATCTTGATGAACCCATAACGCCTCTTGTTTGCTTTAAACCTACAAATCAATAAAAACGCCCCAAAGTAGATTCTATTCCGCAAAAACTAATATTTACAAAATACTACGATATGAATGAGAAAAATGCATGAATTATGATTAAAATGAGTATTAAAAATAAGATAAAAGTATGCCTAAAAATGCAACTAACAAATCTCCCCAAGCTTAAACCTTTCCTTGTCCTCAAGGAAGTCAAGAATAAGTGTAAACCAAAGATATAAAAACAAATCAAACTAACATGATTACTGCAAACACATTTTTTTTTATTGTTTTTTTTTATTTTTTTTCTTTTTATACCATTTATCGCCCGAATCGATTGTGAGCATAAAATCATATTATCATGTTAACTTCGACTGACATGCATAGATAAGAGCCTTCTAGATTTTTATTGACAACACATACCCAATTTGCCAGTTAAGGTCCACTAACCTCATTCTAGATATACATGTGAAGTCCAAGTTTTTGAACTCAATCTATCTATTCTCAACCAAGTGCATTGTGCTTAATAATGTACAAGATTACCAATATGTTCAATTGTCCCCACACCCGAACAGACATAGCAAAACCTACCCAACCTCATGGTTTATTGAGGATTCGCAAACCCGCACTTGAGGAACCATGCACCACTATTATGACACAATAGGGATTAAATCATTTTAATTCCCTTCTACATGACATTCGGAGACATACTTCCCTTTATTTTCTCACTTTCTTTTTTTTTTTTTTTTTGCGAACTTCACCTAGCGGTGCATCCATCAAGTCATCATCCCAATGGGTAGCACATAGGGTATTTAGTTCTTCTTTTTTTTTAATTTTTTTTTTATTTTATTTTTTTGGTGATGGTGTCATCATGGTAGAAACATGGTGTGCGAGAGAGAGAATACTAGGTATTAATACCACTCTCAACCCGTTTTTGCCGGGACTCAGTTTTTTAAACCATGCATGCCGGGATGGGAAACTAAACATGTATATTCATTTAAGGTTATTGCACGCACATTGGTGATCATAGTATGAGGCACTAGCGTAACGGGGCACATATGTCTTTTTATTACTATCATTCTCTTCTAGCACGCAATCTATCACTAACATAATAAAACCATATCATTTTTCATGTTGCCCTCACAAAAGACTCAAGACGATTAGGTTTTGTTTTTGTTGTTTTTTGTTTTTTTTTAACACATATGCACTAATGAGTAAATGCAAAACTAACTATGCATGCTAAATGAAATGCAAACTAAATACAACTAAAAAAAATAATAAGAAAATATAAAAAGTAAATTGAAGCTAACCTCTCCCCAAGCTTAAAATGTGGCGTCGTCCTCGATGCTAGGAAGAGAGTGCGGAAATAGAACTACTGCTGTGGCGGTTGGGGCGGCGGAGAAGTGTGTGGGTTGATGGTTGACCACAATATCCCTTTCTCTTTCTTTTTTTTCTCAGATAGTGTCTGAACTAGTGGACTGTGCGTTTCTTTTTTAAGAATTCTCATGAACGGCCGTTTCATGTGCAAGAAATTTCTCGCGGCCGTTTTGACGTTCTGATCAAAACTTCAAAACTTAAGGAAAACTATTTTTTTGTAATTTTTTTTATTTAAAAAAAGAAGAACTAAGAAAAACAAAGTTAAATCAAACAACACGGGTTGCCTCCCGTGCAGCGCCTTTCTTTATCGTCTTTGGCTAGACGTTGACCTCGTTTCATTCTTCAATCTGGTGCCTGTGGAATAAATGGAAGAAGTTTTTGGTTAATATATGGTAATTCTTTTTTCGGTGCATCGTACCTTGCTTTCTTTTGCGCATCCACGAATATTAGCACCTCCATCGACTCCTCCCCAAGCTTGTGCTTTTCAATAGGTTCTTTCGAGACATCTTCATCAACATTTATATTTAACGCAACCTTCTTGCAATTTGAAGGTAATGTCTTTCCTACATTTTGGAATGTCTCCATGACCTCTTCATCTTCTCTTTCTCTCTTCGCGCTTTGTAGTCTTGAGGGAAATGGATGAGGGTTGACTTTTACCTCACTTTCTATGGGTTTTGGTACGTCTCTCACTTCAACCAAAAGTTCTTCTTCATCGTCATCTTCTTGTATACTAAGACCATCATAGCGCTCCAGACTTTGAAAGGTAATGGTAGAATTATTGTGCTTTGGGTTCATCTTGCTTTGCTCATGTAATTTACCTTGAGACTCTATCTTGCTTACCGAGCTAGAAAGTTGAGCTATTTGTTGCTCCAAGTTCTTGATGCTAGCTTTGGCCTCTTGTTGAAACGATTGAACGCTTGTGGCTAAGCTTTTCACAATGTCTTCCAAGGACATTCCTGTGATACCGATTGTTGTTGTGTGGGTGGATGTTGTTGTTCTGTCATTTGGAACGAAGGTCTTGATGCTTGAATCGGTGACACCACGTCTTTGGTCTTTGTAAGTTGCATTACCGCTTTCTTTAACTCAACAAGTTGAGTCTCGATGTGGTGAGTGCTCACTTCCATTAACTTCCCATGATGTTTCAACATAACACTCTTCTTCTTGTGCCCAATGTTTTGTGTCTTCAGCAATGGATGTGATCAATGCTCTGATTTGAGTTGGTGTTTTGTCGAGTAAAACTCCTCCACTAGAGGCATTGATCACCCTCCTTTCCAATCGTGATAGGCCTTCACAAAATAATTGAAGAAGTTGATGCTCAGATATGCCATGTTGTGGGCATCGAGCACACAACTTGTTGAATCTTTCCCAATAAGCATGTAAAGCTTCGCTTTTGGCTTGCTTGATCCCAATAATCTTTTTCCGTATGCTTGAGACTTTCACTTCTGGTAAGTACTTGTCCAAGAATAGCTTTGCAAGATCATTCCAAGTGGTTACCAATCCCGGTGGTAGGTAATACAACCATTCTTTTGCTGAGTCTTTGAGAGCAAAGGGGAATGCCCTTACTTTGATTTGATCTTCGGTGACATGGTGTGGCTTCATTCCGGAACACACAACATGAAAATCTTTGAGGAACTTGTAAGGGTCTTCATTTTCTAGACCTCGGAAATGAGGCAATAGATGAATGAGACTTGATTTGAGCTCAAAGTTCTCCATGGCAGGATAGTTGATGCAAAATGTTTGTTGGATGACATCGTGAGTCGCCCATTGTCTGAGAGTTTGTTCAGCTGCCATGGTGAGTGGTGTACCTGTACTAAAAAGATCTTGGCATAAAACTGTTAGAATTGCCGTATCCCCGGCAACGGCGCCAATTTGTTGGGTGTCGAATCCAGCAAATAAAATAGTAATAAAGTGAACCTACTAAGACACACTAATAATAGTATGAGCGGAAGTAAGGTTCGTGTCCTCAGGGATACGGATTAACTTTTTATACCAAAAACCTCTTAGTGCAAATACAATGTAGTGAAAATTAATAAAAATGGGGGTTTGTGAATTTTTTATGAAATTATTGAAAAATCTAACAGAATGTCGAAACGGCCGTTTCAGAATCCCTCGCGGCCGTTTTGGACTGCTGTGAAAAAAAATGAAATATTTTTGGTTTTTCTTTTTAACTAATTATGAAAACTAATAATTAAAGGAAATGTTAACTAAATATTAAAAGAGAATTCAAATATGAAATAAAATAATTCCAACACAAGGGTGATTTCTCGTTTTCGACTCGACTTACGATCATTAACGGTTATGGTGCAATGATCCTTTTTATAAAACGGTTTGTATCGGTTCTAGACGTCGAGCCGTTCTGACATCCACTCCATCTAAAGTCTAACCAAACGCAGTTCGTTGATTAGAGCCAACCCGCTACTCTAAGCTCGAGCCGTTCTGATCTTAGCGTGCGGGTTGCAAGTGACAGAAGAACCGATTACAATTAAACACACACGCCGTTCGGTGTGTTCAACTAGATTATATGCTTCTATAACGAATTTAAATTCATAGACAAACCTAAACCGTTATTTGTTCCTTTTATCAAAATTAAGAACTTTTTAGGGTTTTAAAATTGATGAACTTTATTAGATTCATTAACAAAGTGGCCAGTTTCATTAACAAAACTAATGTATACCGGAAAAGAATCCGGGTTTAAGATCAAGAAACACATAAACAAACCATTCATAAATCAGATCTCATAAACGTTTCACATAAGATTAGAGTCAAACACCAAGAAATCAAACCCTAATGTCGGAATTAAAAGTTGATTAGCCGGACATGATGGCTAAATCAATCAAACGAAATAAACTAAACTATAACAATTAAAACTTACGAACTAGATGAAAGATAAAGAATTGATTCTTCAAACTTGCTTCCAATGCACGAAGTTGTTGCATTCCTTCTATGTTCCTGCCGTCGAACTTAATTCCCAGGAAGTGCCAAAGATAATCCTCCTTTTAAATCTCCTCATTTTACTTCTTTTAACCCTCACGTTTTCTTGCTAGCCCACCAAAATCCAATTCGTAGCCCTACTCATTTTTTTTTGTTTATTTTTCATACCAAGCCAGGCCCACATGGAATTATTAAACACATAAAAATAAATTCCTAAGTTGTAGGAATTAACTTTCAGTCTCATAAACTCAAAACGGCCGCGGCCCTACTAAAGCATTAATCTGAGACGGCCGTTTTAGCATTCTGTCCAAAATTTCCTTGAATCCCAATTGTGTGCTTTTGCCTCTTAACTCCTTCCAAGCTACTCCAATATAAATCTTGATGAACCCATAACGCCTCTTGTTTGCTTTAAACCTACAAATCAATAAAAACGCCCCAAAGTAGATTCTATTCCGCAAAAACTAATATTTACAAAATACTACGATATGAATGAGAAAAATGCATGAATTATGATTAAAATGAGTATTAAAAATAAGATAAAAGTATGCCTAAAAATGCAACTAACAATTTAGGTGAATAAAATGCTTCCTAATCGTTATCAACAATTTGGTGGTTCGTTACAGAGAAAAGTGCAAACATATGAATAAATGATAAAGGTATTCCAGAACAAGTATTTGTAACGTCATCAACCAAAAGCATCAGATGCATCACACATATGTGTCAGTATGCATAAACAATTTTCTTATGTGTAAATTATTTGTGAGCTCTACGGTGATTAAAAGGCAAGCATGCAACTCTTACCATAGGAAAGAAAGTTTCTCCCCCTTCCACATTATCAGTCAAATACATCAACATTGTTGCTACTCTTTGACCACCACGCTTCAAGTTAAACTACAAGAAAATAATATTATGTTCAATGTTAACAAAATTAAAGGACAAATTAGGTAAATGCTATTGCTAAGATAGACACACTGATAGAAGGTACATGAGGTATATAAATTGTGTACCGTATCAGAGAAGTAGTCATGATGAGGGTCTGTAAAACTGATTTGGTTCATACCTGTGCTTCTGTAGATGTTAGCTTTAATACTGAAAATGTATTAGTATTCCTGTAAATCAATACCAATTGAACTCGTCAAATAAATCACCCACCTTAACACTTGAATCAGCTCTCCGTTTTCAATTGGAACTTAATTACTTGAGAAAATGTAGAAATTCGTTTTTCAATTGCCTGGTTTTGCAAATAAAAAGGGTATAGTATTCAACAACAGATTAAAAGCAAAACTATATACTGTTGTACACAGAACTAAATCCAGGTTGCTTTTGAACCCTTTGCAGCTTCATTACTTCTCTTAACTCTCCAACTTTTGCCCACTCTCCTTCACCAGCATAAATATTAGACAGAGTAACCAAACCACCTGGTTCTTTCAACTCCATTTTCATTACAATTCCAGCCACCTTTTTAGCCAAATCTGGTCTATTATGAACCACACACCCATTCAAGAAAGCACCAATCATGGAATCGGTCACCTCTGCACGCAATTCCTTAACCAAATTATATGCTTCTTCAACTTTGCCAGAGCGGCAAAGGATATCAATAACACAAGCATAATGTTCGTGTCTTATCTCGACCCGTTGACTTTCTCTCATTGACTTGAATAAAGTCAAACCTTTGTTGACCAACCCACCATGGCTACAGGAAGCGAGGACACATGTCAACGTGACTTGATTCGGCTGCACGTTTTCATCTTCCATTTTATCTAACAGTTCAATAGCGGAATCAACCATCCCGTGTTTCCCGTAACATCCAATCATTGCATTCCATGAAGCAATGTTCTTGAATGGTGTGATGTTGAACACGTTTCTTGCGTGTTTGATGCATCCACATTTTGAGTACATATCTATAAGTGCACTAGCTACAAACACATTGATATGCATGTTTGTTCTATAAATTAGCCCATGAATTTCTCTACCACTATTAACTGAGCCCGTGGACCCAAATGCAGGGAGTAAACCAGTAATGGTGATCGTGTTGGGCTTGACCCCGGCTACCAACATGTCTCTGAATAATTCCACGGCTTCGGTTGTTTGTTGACTTTGAACAAAGCCAGAAATCATTGCGTTCCAGGTAACTACATCAGGGATTAAACCGGATTTATTCATTTTAGAAAATGAAGTAAACGCCCCATCACAATCACCAATTCTAGCATACCCAGCAATAAGTGCATTCCAAGTGAACTCATTGGGTTCCAATCCTTCTAGTTTCATTCTATCAAACAAAAATTGTGATTCCTGGAGCCGTCCAACATTAGAATATGCAGAAATCATATTTGTCCAAGAAACAACATCTGGTTTAGGCATTTTATCAAACACTTTGCGTGCATAAGACAGACAACCACACTTACAGTACATATCGATCAAACCATTGACCACAGACGAATCAAACTGCAACCCAAACTTATTTATCATACAATGAACCTCTTTACCCTTGCTTAAATCCCTCAAACCAACACAACACTTCAATACAAACGAAAATGTATAATTGTTAGGAACAAGATCTCTTGATTTTTGAAGTAAAGTGAAGTACTTTATGGCTTCTTTGAAACGCCCATGGAATGTCAAAGCAAAAATGATCCAATTGTAAGCAAAAACATTCAAATTCTGGGTGATCTGAAACATTGAATATGCAGAAGTGAAACAACCGCAACTTGCATAAACACCTACCAATTTTGAATGCAGCGAAAAGGAATTCATGTCAGAGCCTGAAGTTAGGATGAGAGCATGAATTTGCTTGCCTGGTTTTAACGACTTCGACTTCAAACACTTTTGCAATAAGGTGGCAAAGTGATGTGAAGAAAAGGGGTTGTGGTTTGAAAGAAACTGGCACTTCATGCTATCAGGTATTCTCAGTGGCGGACCCACAATTTTTATTTTGTCCTCAATTTTCTCCTCCTCCTATATCTATCAATCTTGACATCAGAATTCTCGGGTCGGGTCAGGTCATCGAGTTGTCAAATCTGTGTGCAACTTGAAGCATACAGATGACAAACTAAAGCAGTATTGTATCTTCCACAACAAGTGGTTCCTAAAACTTTAGCTCATAAACCACACTACTTCAAGTATTGTAGAAGATTTAATGCATCAAATAAAATCGGGATGATTTACTGATGATGCCCACCCTATGTTAGAACTAAATCAGAAGTCCAAACATACAAACATTCTTACGAAATCTCTACTACATCAACATTTGAGTATTTGACTTTAATATCTTATATCATTTGAAATGGAAATCCATAGAAATATGAAGGGGGAAAAGGCCCTAAATTTTTTACCTTGTAGCAAAGGAGAAGTGATGTTGAGTTTAACCAGTGATATCATTGAATAAGTCGAACCAATCGATGATGAAGAACCGGAAAGAATTGAAGAAGATGATGCATCTGAGATTCTGAGGAGGGATGGAGATCGATTGGGCAGCCGGGGAAATTAGGGTTAGCGGCGGGAACTTCATTTTGTTGAATGAAAATTTACAATGGTAAAAAGACATTTTGGGTTAAAAGAAACAAAAAGGGGAATCAAAGGGATCGAACTTGCGTGGGTATAAATCTAACTCATATTAGGAAAACCAGAACTTTAATTAAAGAGTTAATAATCTTTAATAATCTATTTATATAATTATATAATGTCATCACTCGGAAAACTCATACATACGTCTTTTTAAAAATGTTGATATTTATAATTTATGATACATAAGTTTTAGACATGTTATCCATTTACTCACTGGAAGTCAAACTTTATAATTGACGATACATAATGTTGATATTTGTATAATATTAAAATGTTAAATAGATTTAACAAGTAAACTCTATAAAAGGGAAAAATAACGAGCAAGCGACATGACGAGCTGGCTCTGATTGAGGTAGCGATTAGGTGGCAAGGCAGTACTAGTGGGAACACCACTCCACCTCTAGGTATTACTAAAGTGTCCATCGCTACATGCAGCACCACACCGATAGGTGATGAAGACGAAGAATGAAAACGGATGAGCGGAACAAGCAACACAAGACTGGCATCAACACCATTCCAAAATTCAAGACGGGAAGATTAAGACAAGAGGGGCGCCACAAGCAGCTACTATTCCGTCCAGCCTAATATTCAGAGGAACAAGTAGCATGTAGACTCCTTCAAGCAACCACGTATAGGACATGATATATCGCTGTCTATTGATATGAAAATTTGCACATGTTTAAGAGGCATATAACTTTTCTTAAGTGTCTAAATATGAGGCTAAAATTGACACGATGTTTCCAGTAACTGATTGTGTTAGTTTCATAAAGTTAAAACTAGACACTATATTTGTAAATATCAGGCAGTAAATTTGACAAATAATCTTCAGGTGGTAGCTCTCTGTCTCATCCATTTTGTAGCAGACCATTTCTCCCCAGAGAGGACCTCACAACCTCCATGAATGCTGTCGGGGTCTGATTCTCCATTAAGTCCCTGCAACAAAGGAACATTGTTTGACAAATACAAACAAACAAACGTACCCAGTAATATCCCACTCATAGAGTAGGGTATTGTTTAAATGTACAAGGTTTTTAAAAACCAATAAATAACGAATACACTATAATAATATTCTAATGATTCTACAATGCACTATAAATATTAATGATTTGATAAACAGCGTGTTCATAAGTGAATACATGCATTACGGTGAATAAAATGCTTCCTAATCGTTCTCAAATATTTGGTGGTTCTCTTTTGAACCCACCTACATACACACATAAATTATATAGGACTTAAATAGCAGTCAAATAGACCTCCCTTCTTGTCCGTAAAATAGGACCCAAACAAAAATAATATTGGAAGATTCAAAATAAATAACTTTCAAGGCATGGTGGCAAAAAAACCATTTACAAAATACCATAAAGCAGGGGAGAATAAATATTTTAATATTTTCTACTAGATATATCAAGAATGATTCTATTATCAAACTAAAAACATGGCATAGATATGACACCTTTGCTACTTAAGAACAATATATATAAGGCGTTGAGGAGTCTAGAGGAACAAACCATGCTCCAGAAAAGCACAGCATCTCCTTTATTCGGTTTGACACAAAGTCCCTTCATCATTTTTCCACCACAACTGCACTCACCTGAACCAGCCTGACATTTTAATAAGTTAGAGCAGATGTGTGTGATCAGAACCACAAGTATAGAAAAGCACAAAATTTGGCAATCTAATAATCAAAATTTCAGATAAAAGTGCAAACATATGAATAAATGATAAAGGTGTTCCAGATCAAAGAATTTGTAACGTAATCAACCAAAAGCATCAGATGCATCACACATATGCGTCAACATGCATATTTCATAAGCATTTTTTTTATGTGTAAATTATATGCTGAGCTCTACGGCGATTAAAAGGCAAGCATGCAACTCTTACCATAGGAAAGAAAGTTTCTCCCCCTTCCACATTATCAGTCAAATACATCAACATTGTTGCTACTCTTTGACCACCACGCTTCAAGTTAAACTACAAGAAAATAATAATAATATGTTCAATGTTAACAAAATTAAAGGACAAATTAGGTAAATGCTAAGATAGATACACTGATAGAAGGTACAGATGAGGTATATAAATTGTGTACCGTATCAGAGAAGTAGTCATGATGGGGTCTGTAAAACTGATTTGGTTCATACCTGTGCTTCTGTAGATGTTAGCTTTAATACTGAAAATGTATTAGTATTCCTGTAAATCAATACCAATTGAACTCATCAAATAAAACACCCACCTTAACACTTGAATCAGCTCTCCGTTTTCAACTGGAACTTGAGAAAATGTAGAAATTCGTTTTTCAATTGCCTGGTTTTGCAAATAAAAAGGGTATAATATTCAACTGTACTAACATGACCAAATGATGAATAGATTTGTATATAAACACTGTCACACACATGACAACTCGAGTATTAGTAAGAATTGTAAGAACTAATTAAAATTTAAAATGGAATTATACAAGTAAAAAAATTACACACATATATACCTCCAATGAAATGTTTGGAATTTTTTTAAGTATTTGAAAATGCGGATGCAATGATGCACAAATTTAAAATTGTGAACTTCTCGACCTTCATGCTTCTAGAATTTATGAAACACTTCAATGCAGATAGAAAATTGTGAAATTTGTGAATTTGTCAACTTATATGATTCAAATTCAAAAATTTTGATTGATTATAATCTGTATTTGGAGTTCTGACTGATCTAAATTCTTAATTATAAGTACATATGTATAATACAATGGAAGCATACTCACATGTATCATAGGATACTTCCTCTCTTCATGGTTCAAAAACATGCCTGAACTTGTCCGAACATTACTCTTAATTCCCTATTCAAGACAAAAAAGAGTCAGATGGCAGGCAAAAAAGTATATCCTCTTGACTCCCTATACTGAACTTAAGACTTTTTAAAATCAAACAAATTATCTCTATTTTCTCTTGAGGTCATGACCTCTGATTATAAGAGAGAAAAGGCTTAAACTAGGAAACCTGGATACAGTAGAAAACCATCCTACAACCTAATTACACTCAAATAGTCAAATCAATCTATCCAATCCTATTGACACATCTAACAAAGTAATAGTCTTAAATTAAAGCATTCCTATTCTATAAATACTTTCAATTAAAACGTTCTCATTCTATAAATATTTTTAACATACCTTCCCAGTTTTTGCATCCACTACGGTTGAGACCTGAAGACGGGGCTTGGCTAATGCTCTAAGATAATCACATTCCTACAAAGGATACAAAAAACTTAGGAGTTAACTTACTCCACTAATAACTATTTAGTTTTGAATCCAACAATTGGTTAACCCGGAAAAACATGGTGAACATTGGGAATAACATTATTTGTGTACCTCTGCACTTAAAAAGTTATGGAACAAAATTATTCGTGGAGACCAACTAACTATTTCAGGTTTAACCTGCAAAAATAAAAGAAAAATAAAACCAAAAAAATATAAAATAAAATATAACAGATAGATATATACATGGATGTGTTCTTTTAAGAACCAATAGTATGTTGAGAACCACGAGAACCACATAAGATGTATACATACTGATTCAATAAGAGAAATTAAAATAAAAAACAATGGTTTATTTATCTCGTTCGTTGAATTACTACTACGTTGTTTGTTACAATCTTCTGAGCTATGGATTATTTCCTTCTGAATAAAAATTTAAACAGATGAATATTGAGAAAAAAAACAAATTTGTTATATTGGATTTTATATCATTATCCTTGTTTTGAGGGTTTATATCATCATTCTTGCTGTTTTGAACGTTGCATGATTCACTTAAGGGAAAATACCATAAAAAGCCAACATACTTTTTTGTTTTTTCTCATAAAAGTTCCTTAATACTTTTTTGCACATAAAAAACAAATTTCTGTTGTCTCACAAAAGTCACTCAACAACTTTTACATATTAAAGTCCCTTCACATGTTAAATTTGAATGAAATTATGAGCTTTTTTTAAAATAACTTGGAACTTGTACACCCGGTTAATTTTTATTTTATTTGTATGACAATGTGATTCTTTTACAACTTAAAGTCCCATGATCTACTGATTTCAAGTTGTCACAGTTTGTACAAATTTAACATATGAAGGGAGTTTAATGTGTAAAATTTGTTGAGTGACTTTTGTACGACAAAACTGAAAGCATGTTAGTTTTTTACGTGCAAAAAAAATTGTTAAGGGACTTATGTGAGAAAAAAGTCAAAAAACAACAAGTATATTGATTATTTTTTTCATTTGATATAAACTTCCAGGTCCTAATTTCAACCAGTAAATGTGCACCACTAAATCTCTTTATCAAAGCATATTTCTTTCATGTGATTCTCAATATTTTTTATTTTAGCAACCAGATAGATTAAAGTCATTGCTTGACGTAAAGTTGCGGTATAAAACTATCAGTAAAAAGACGTACATATCCGATGCGTAAAATTGCAGCTTCTTTGTCATTCCCCCAACTAGACATGACTGAAACCATAAAGGAATAGAAGATGAAGTTAGAAACAGAATAAATGCATACAAATTTTCTTTTTACTTATTGAACATACAAACATTAAAAATACACAAAGATTATAATCTTATGATGCTTAAATGTCTCCTGCCACACCTCATAAAATTGGCAGGGCTAGTGACATTGGCACAAAATTTCGAGGCATAACTAAGAAATTACAGACTGTGCTTAAGGTAACTGCAAAATTCTACAAAGAAAATCAAATGACTGACCACACTACTAACTCCAGAAAAGGTTTGTTGTTGTGAAGAATAAAATGTAACATACCGACCTGCAGGCAACTGACTACCACCAACATTCTGTCCCACAAGTGTTCTTCTAAAGGAAGGAAATGCAGAGCCTACAAATAAAAAATAATAGAGGTGAAAGTTTTGAAAATATTAAATCCATTATCCATATACAAGTAAGAACATCAATATAGCTTCTTGTGGTTACTATAATACTATTTTAGTTTATTGCACAACATAAAGAAGAGAGCACATAGCTCGCGGCTCGCCCCAAATACTTTTCTCCGGGGCTAATATATTATGGGAAGGCGAAAGCAGGTTAGAGTATAGTCATAAATTCAAAGTGGGAGTATTCAGGCTAATATAAAAAGCAATTTTTGCATGTGTCGGTAAATTGCAGCTCAAGGATGCCCGGTTTTAATCAAATATGAAAAAGACCTTCTTTAGAGATTATACATTTTTCTTGTTAACATTAAAATCCAAGTAAGAATTCTATTATCACCATAACACCACGTAAATACAAGCATATATGGAGGATGCAGTAAATAATCAATATAAAAATAACTACATGCAAATCTGAAATCTGATATAGCCGAGAATATTTTACCATATGAATCTTCCAAATTCCAAATAAATGCCAACTGAAGCAACCCTCCTGCATTGCAATTGACATAACACAATCACAAACCTTTAGCAAGAACCATCTAAACAAAATTTAACACATTGTGACTTTAGCATATATAGTATTCATCTTTTAGTGTTTTTCATGTCGGCCCATTAGCTAACTTGTGTTCTGTATTTTCCAGCTATGAAACTGACATTAATACTCTTTACAATACACGTGAAATACAAAATCCTATTTCCACACCCACCATATGCTTGTACTAACATTTTACAACTAGGATAACTTGGTTATAATATTCAGTGTGGTATTTCTTACCTAATTAGCTGTATATACGAGACATTTGCATACACTAGTATTCATTCTATGTTTGGTACTATTTATAGGGTTAAATTAAGCATTTTGGGAAAGAGGGATGAAGTTTGACACCTAATGGTTACTAATAAAGTTCTAGCACAAGCAAATTGGGTTAAATTTCTGAAACACAAAGGCATCAAGAACTCTATTTTCCAGTACCTTTCAGCTCTTCATAGTTTTAGCAAGAGGAACAGACTCAACTTTTTTTCAAATTAACTTCTTTCATTAACTTAATCAAATCTCTATAAGAACACATCTTCTAGTGCATTTAACACTCCATTGAATTACAAGAAAGCAATATAGAAACATTTTGGAGTTGAAGTATGGCTTAGGGTTATCCTACCCGAGCGGGTTTTAACCCTTGTGCCAACAAAGCAAAACAAAACTGAAAAATCCTCGTAAAATGCTCAATATATAAACGCAATTAGGAAGTAGCTTAATCCACGTGACGTTGCTAATCATACTAGAAGTTCCATAGCAAATCAAATTGCATAAATTATAGAGAAACTAACTAATTGATCACGATACACATTCATTAAGCACAGATGTTTCATGGAGAAAATACCGAGAATCATTCCGGCGGTGACAAGTGTAAGTAGAAAGATAACGATTCTCATTGCAGAAGCCATGGCGGATCCGAAGGAGTTGCCGATCGGACGGGATGTTTTGGTCTTGAAGACTCTCTCTCTCTCTCTCTAATTCGCTTTATTAATTAATTTTATTTATGGTCTTTACCTGTTTCGAAACGATTTCACTTTTATCGCCCACCGTTTTTTCACCAGACTTACAGTAATTAAAATACTGCTGGCCAACATAACCAGATTCTATCAAAAAAATACAAATGATACGAAAATTTTTATTAAAATAATTGCTTTGTGTATCATCATTATCTAGGGTTTAATGGCAGGGTATTTAGAGGATTTGTTGTATGATGTATTACTTTTTAATATATTTTTATTTCCTTACAGTATTTACAAGTTTGATTTGTAACTCAAAAGGCATAGGTTACAACTCTTATGCATGTTTTACAACTAAAAAGGAAACATTGGCTTCCTTTTATCTGATGTAATATTGTGGCTCGTAATCTTTATTTGGACGGTTTTTTAAACCTCTTTCTCTTTATTAAACACGTTTTAATGTTTTATTGCATTTAATGTTTTACTGCAAATACTCTCTCTCTCACTCTCTCTCCCTCTCGCTCACTCTCTCTAGCTCTCTCTCTCTCTCACCGGATCAATGCACATCTGGTGACGCCGTTGTTTCTACCGACTAGTGGCGTTTCTAACGGCTAGTAACACCTTTGTTGCCAATGTTATTCGGTTGTTTGTGTGGTTGCCACCGTAAATCGCTTGGGGTCGCATGTTTCTTGGTTTGTTGACGTTATCCCGCGACGACAGGGGTAGGATTTGAGACAGCGGCTAGGGTTTTTACATAACCCTAATTTGAGCGTAGCTTCTTTTTGCGGATTTTAAATTCGAGCCCATTTTTTTACCCTTATAATCTAGAATTTGTTGTCATAATCGGCGCTTTGGTCTTAGCCCCTTTCTTAAATTGGTCACATTGTTCTTCATTTCTGAGGGCCAAAATGATTTATGTTGTTCTTTTTTTTTGCTATGATGGTTATCTGAGTCTTTGATCTGATCTGAGTCATATGGCAGTGATGATAGTTGGCTTGTTGATCTGATCTGAGCCATAAAGCTGTGACGATACAGTTGCCTTATAACTATAAATGTTTCTCTTGGTTGGGTACGAATCTACATTCCAAATCGTCTTATGATCGTTGTGATGATTGGATATACTGATATGAGCCTTAAGCTGTTACCATTCCCATTAATTCATAATGTTATGATCTATCTAAGGCCTTTCAGTTAGTTGGGTATGAGTACGATTTACCAAGGTTGTAAAAAAACTTGGTGGTAGCTCGAGGTCGACTGAGGCCAAGGGACTAACCGGCGATTGATCGGTAATCAGTTAAAGGCTGCTAAACGATTAGTGGAGGCTTGGCGAGACTTTTACAACCATGCAATCTACTAAGGTGTACTATGGAGGCTGTGATAATGAACCGAGCCTTTAAATTTTACGATAACTATTTTACTTTTTTTTTCGGACTGCATTTTTCAAAATTTTCATGAAAACTGATGATCAAGATCATGGTTGTAATGAATCTGAGCCTAGAACCTACTTAGAGATACCTTTGGTGATTGGTTTTATTTTATGACCTCTATTTTTAGTTCTCTTTGTGCATTGATTTTTATCGTCTGGTTTGGAATTTGGATTTTATCATTTTGTTTGGATCTTATCATTTGAATAGTATTAAAACTGTTTTCAAGTGTATTCTCTATAAATTGGCAACGAATCGTCAACACACTACGGCTCATCTTTGAACACGAGTTATATGGGACAATACGAATCGTATGCAAAGTATGTATCACATCAAGGTGTGTGCCTATCCATAGCCATTATGAACTAAAAGACCCTATCTAGTTGGAAGACATTTGTATTTTGGGTTGTAATCCAAGACCCTCTTACCTCTTGGACACGGGTCATATGGACTTGATAGTATGTTCGAATTAGACTTTATCTAATCCAAGACCCTCTTGGACAACCAATATGGAGTGAAAGACTTCACATATCTAGTTGGAAGACATTTGTATTTTGGGTTGTAAGTTTTAACATCGATGACTTTGGGTTGTACTAAGTCTGAAACGAATTGGAATTGTTTTTTATTCCATGTTCCCCCATTAATATACATATCATAATACGACATAGTTGGCCCCTCTTTTGAGTTGGAAGCGTACAATACCCAAGGATATTTATTGGGATTTTCTAGGGTCTTCTTCCACCATCTTTGCATAATAGGACGCACGCTTTGACCATATCTAGACTTTTTTGTCTAGTTACTAGAAGTTTGGCTTGGGCCTCCATTGGGCATTGACTTGGGCAATCCTAATCAAACCATGTCATTCTACTTTTACAAATGACCCGTATCCTTTCTTGGTCATTCTTGTAAAATGAAAGTTCCCTCCTTGTCTCCACAAAATGCCTTCTAATCAATGCTTTTAAATCATCATTGTTGCCAGATCGTCGACCAACATAAAAGATACAAGGATCTCTACAACCTTCATTGTTTTTTTTCTTATTCTTCTTAGTGTCTTTCTCATTCTCTTTATATTAGTATCTTCATCCGATGATGAAGATGCACCAAATGAACCAACTGAATTCACTACTCAAATAGTCATCATCAACCACACCACTTTGGACGGCTTAGTCAGTCACCTCGAATCAACCAACCCCAACAATGTTCATTTTAGTTTTTCTTAAGAACCATAATTACCAGTTTAACATGAAAATTATGTTAAAATCGAACCATTAATATTGTCCATGGTGTCTTTTTATTCATGGTAAAAGTTTAAAAACATTAAAAATATGGATTCTTACCTATTGAATTCTAAATTTACGACTCCGAACAGACATCTGTCATCAACATATTGAACGACCGTCTAAGCTAAAATGTGCTAAAAAAAACCCCACCCTTCACTAGAAGCCAACAATCATACATCGTCAAATAACCATCTACGTCTTATTTGACAATGAATGAGATACGAAGATTAGTAAAATTGATCTCTCTAATTTCTCTAATTGTGTATATGGCAGGATAAGAAAAAAAAAGGAAAAAGAAAAAAAGGAAAAAGAAAAAAAGAAAACGAAAAAAACTCGTCTTGTAGCTTGTGCCATTATCAAAGACGTACCATACGAAGCACAGCCTTCCGTTGTTGAAGAAAATATACAAAATAAATTGAGGTGAATAGTAACATTAGAGATTCTTTTAGTTAGGCCACATAAGTTTTTTTTTTTAATTTTAGCACCACAAAAGTTCTTTTATATTGATTTTAGCACAAAAGTTCTTTGTATTTTAATTTTGCCACATAAACTTTAATGTTTTTAACTTTGGTCATAAACTTTAAGGTTTTTAACTTTGGCCACATTTTTTAGAGTTTTATACATTACTACGAAAGTTTTAAACTTTTTCGTTTTATACCTCTTAATTTTTTTACTTTCGTTTTTAGTATACTTTATATATAACAAATAGAATTAAAAAGATAGTAGGTTTTTTAGCTTTTTTATAGTTTGGCTACGATAGTTTAAGACTTTGACATTTTATACCCTGAAACTTTTACAATCTTTTTTAACAGATGGTAACTTTAGGTTTTCATAGTTTAGCCACATATGTTTCATACTTTTACGTTTTCTACCCCCTAATATTTAAAGTTTTTTTTTGTTTTAAGTTTTGTGGTATTCTACTTTAGGCACAAAACTTTTAATTCTTCTTCTATCGTTTTTAGTATACTTTTATAGTTTTATATTTTCACCACGAGACTTTTATACTTTTACGTTTTATACCCCTTAACTTTTTAAATTTCGTTTTTATTAGACTACATTCATTTTTTAGTATACTTTAGAGTTTTTAACTTTGGCGATGATTTTTTTATACTTTTATACTTCGACGACACAACTTTTAAATTTTGACCTTTTGTTACCCTAATATTTCCTACTTTCATTTTTTAATATATTTTTTTAATAGTTTTATACTTCGACGACACAACTTTTAGACTTTGACGTTTTATTCCACTAAAATTTCCTACTTTCATTTTTTAGTATACTTTTTATAGTTTTATACTTTCATCACGAAACTTTTAGACTTTTATGTTTTATACTCCTTAACGTTTTCTACTTTCATTTTTAGTATACTTTCAGAGTTTTCGACTTTGGTCAATACTTTATTATAGTTTTATATTATCGCCACAAAGCGCGGACAGGTCACAAGATCAAATAAAACTGAATGACACTGTCATTGCAGGCCCGCCGCAACGCGCGGGCGGGTCTGCAACTTGTTGTGTATATGGCAGGATAAGAAGAAAAAAAACTAAAACAAAAAGAAAAAAAAAAGAAAACGAAAAAAACTCGTCTTGTAGCTTGTGCCATTATCAAAGACGTACCATACGAAGCACAGCCTTCCGTTGTTGAAGAAAAAAGTTCGGTTCCCCCTCTGACTTTCTTCTCTCTCTCTCTCTCTCGTTTTCATCCAAAGATTCACAAATTCACGATCTTTCACTGCGCTTTCCAATCCACCACCAGCACTCCATTCTAGACTCCAGACTCTCTCTCTCAGGTAATTAACGAATGTTTTCACCTTCTCTCTCTCTACTTTCCCCCTTCCATTTTCCCAATTTCTGATCTGTACATTCACAAACAGCTCAAACAATCACCGCCAATAAAGCCTTCCGGGACCACTCTCACTCCGTCGGCCGTCGATCGCTACCAGTATTCATTCAATCATGGCGGTTGTTGACAACGGCGTGCCCAACTCCAACTCCAACACCAACACGATCAATCGCGTCGAATCAAACGACGTCGTCGACCAGTCCGTCCAGTCGGATTCATCGGTTATGGTTTCTAGGTCTAATAACGTCCATCAGAATCATCACGAGGAGGAGGACTCGAGTTTTAAGAAGGAAATTAGAGATTTGGAGGAGATGCTTTCGAAATTGAATCCGATGGCTGAAGAATTTGTGCCTCCTTCACTCTCCAACAACGGTTATAACAACGGTGTGCTGCTGCAATCGCTTTCGCCGCCTGCTGCTGCTCGATTTGGCTATGCTTCTTTTGGCAACATCAATGGCGGTTCAATTGGAAGGGTATACTGTTATTTCATTTCATATTGCTGGTTGTTTAGGGTTTCTAACTTTCTAATTTGTATTGTGTGTGGTTAGAAGAAGGGTGGGTACACTAATGGGAAGAGGAGAATGAATAGTAGAACTAACCTGGCACAGCAAGAAGATGCCATTAGGAGAACAATTCATGTATCTGACATTGATCAGCAGGTAAAAGATTCATACTGGTTTTTTTAGCAATGGTTGAATCTTTGTTTTATGGTTTGTGATGGTTGGAGTTTAGGTTACTGAAGAACAACTTGCAGGGCTTTTTGTTAACTGTGGGCAGGTAAGATATGTTATTGACTTATTCATATCATTATTTGTTTTGGTGGTATAAATTTATCATGATCTTATTGTCGTTACAGGTTGTTGATTGTCGTGTATGTGGTGACCCTAATTCTGTTCTTCGTTTTGCTTTTATTGAGTTTACTGATGAGGGTATGTGAAATTAACTATTTATACTTTTAGTGATTTTAGTTTGTGTTTTGTGTTATGTTATAAGTTTTGCTTTCGCTACTTGCAGAAGGGGCAAGGAATGCATTGAGTCTTGCTGGAACAGTGCTCGGGTACTACCCACTTAGGGTTCTGCCTTCTAAAACGGCAATTGCACCTGTAAATCCGACTTTTCTGCCCCGAGTGAGCTTCTTGATTCTTTTACTACAACTTGTGAAAATTTAGTAAGTGTGTATGTACTCTAATGCCAACTATTGTTCTTTCATTATTTGTGTTTAGTCTGAGGATGAAAGGGAAATGTGTGCAAGGACTATTTATTGTACTAACATTGATAAGAAGGTTACTCAGGCAGATGTCAAACTCTTCTTTGAATCATTTTGTGGAGAGGTTTTTATCTAATCTGTTTTAAGCATTTTGATAACTTTGTTTCCATCTGAATAGTTAACCATATGTTATTGAATTTACATTTTTTTAGGTTTACAGGTTGAGATTGCTTGGAGACTATCATCACTCATCGCGTATTGCATTTGTGGAGTTTGTGATGGTTACTATTTTTAACCTTTTTATTAGCTTTTTTTGTTTCCTTAAAAAGCAATATACTTGTTTAACTGGATCATGTAGCATCATGAGAAGTGAGCTTGTGTTGATGCTATGTACATGCTAAACAAACCATGCATAGGGAGCTTGTTATCTTGCCTTTAATAGAGTCATTTATATTCTTATTAAAAACTCTTTTTTTTAAAGTATATTTTAGATTATGCTAAAATTGAATAAGAACGTGAAAAAACTCGTTCTTTTCTCTTGATCTCCCAATTTGGCCCTGTGGTGGTTTTATCTTTGCTATTTTCCAATAATGGCTGCTATCATTAAATGATTATCTTGAATAATCCTATTTCAATTTCTAACATGAAGATGAATTTGATGTTTTTATAATTCCCTGACTTTTTGAAGCAAGATAGTCGTTTCTTGATTCCTATTTGTTAGTGTTTTAGGCTTCTTAAAAAATTTACTTCGGTTTTATAGATCATTCAACCATGTTGGATTTTAAGCTAAAAGATTGGCTCAGTTTATGATAATTTTAGTGTAAAAAGTAACTAATTTGGATAAGTTTTTGGTGATCATGTGTTATATATTTCAGGCTGAGAGTGCAATTGCAGCTCTGAACTGCAGTGGTGCAGTATTGGGATCGTTGCCAATAAGGTACTTTTATCCCATTTTGAACACTTACAGGGTTACAAGTAGCCAGGTACAATTATAACTCGTTTCCTTGGAAACGGTCAATTCGTGTTGAATCAATTGATAATGGGTCAAATGGGTAAAGTATAAAAAACTAGCAAAATGGGTAAAGTATAATGGGTCACCTAAAATATATTTAAATGCTTATGACGCCCAGAATCATTTTATTTAATCATATTATAAACTTTAGTATTCAGTATTCTAGTTTTTGTTATTATTATATTTAAAGCATTGTGCAACCTGACCTGAGCATAAAAGTTACCTGTTTGACTTGGACCCATTTTTATCCATTAAACATGCTGCTTGACCCACCTGCACAAACACTTAAACATTTCCTAAATTTATTTGTTTGATACCTCCATTTTGATGCAGGGTAAGCCCTTCAAAGACGCCTGTCCGTCCACGTACAACTCGCCCTACCATGAACTGACCTACCATGATCTGAAACATGTCTAAGTATGTTTTTCAAGAGCTATATTTAAATATACGTACGTAGATACCCGAAAATTGTTTGAGAACTTTGTGTTCGATGCAAGTATGTCTATAGCTTTGCTTTAATTTAGAAGCATAAAGTTTTGGATGTTGTTGTCTTGGATAATCATGGTTTGTAGCAGGTTATCGCTTCCTTAATTTATGATTTTATGATGAAACTAATTTTAAGTTCTTTTATGAATCCATTTAATCTACTAACCATTCGATTGCTAATTGTTGGTGATTTTAGTGTAGTCATTGTCTTTTATTATATTTGGATAATTTAAGACCAATCGAGGAATTTGAATATTCATTTGTATGAGTTAGGAGGTGTGAAGTGCACGTTCGTTCAAACAATATTTTGATATTTTAGAACCATAAAGCCTTGGGGGCTTCACCCCTGAACCATAGAGGCTCGAGACTTGGAGGGCACCTCTCCGATAGAGTCAAGGGGAAGCACCAGTGTGGGCAAGTCATCATTCCTAGTGGTAAAAGACGATTGTACCTCTTCTATATTCTGAATGGTGTTGATATTGTCTTTTACATGAGTAATTTTCTACCAAATGTGTCTTAGAAAATTGATGTAGCTTGGATCATAACATGAAAATATAAAGGGACAGTTTTGTTCTGTTTTTCATTAACCATGGTATATGAACTATGGGATATGTATAGATGACAAATTGACAATCGTCACTCGTTTAGGTTTTGTTTCATCTCTAACGGTTTTAATGGTATAAGCTAAAAAAAGTTCTAATTAAAAAAGAGAAATCATTAGTGTTGGAAGCCATTATTTTTAATTGTAAAAAAAAAATCACGGATTGCTTTACTACGGATAAAATTTAGTAATCATAAATTGTAAACACTTTTATACAAAGATTTTTCATTTTTAGCTTTTAAGCTGTTAAGTTATCCATATACTTACAAAAATTATATTAGTTTCAATACATATGAAAAGGTAACTTGCTAACTGCAATAAAATAATTTAATAGTTTTATATTAAAATTTATTCGTTGCCGAGTTATAATAATTAAAGTGTGTTTACTTTAGCTTGAAGCCTTGAAGCAGGACCCACGATGTGAGTTGGGCAATCATTTTGCAAATCAAAGCATGACAAAATGAATTGCATCCACACATTTAGAGGTAGGAAAATAATTGGTTGCCCGAGTTAGAAAAAAAAAACAAGAATCGATTTCTAGATAAACCGGTCAGAGTGGAAGCCGGTTACGGTTTCAAACCGGCTTGCCGATCATACTTTGGTTTTGCCCTTCATGTTCACAAACCGGTTACTAAACCGGATATTCACTAACCGGTTACAAAAAACCTGTTGAAAAACCGGTTAACAGTTCACATCGGTTACAAATCAGTTACATGTTTTCCTCTCAAACCGGTTACAAACCGAACCGATTTTAATCCTAACCAGTTTTAAATGGTTAAAGATCCTAATCGAAACCGGTTACAAAAATAAACCATTTTGTGCACCTTTACTACACATGAGTAGTTAGCCCAAAACTTGGGCCCCTAAACGATTTCATTTTATTTATTTTTGATTATAAGTTTTATTTGATTGTTTTTTTTTTCATTATTTTAAATAACTTTGATATTATATATATTTTTTTCGATTTCTAAGATTACATTTTTACAAAGATATTATGTGTATTTTTATTTTATAAAGACTCTGCATAACGACGTTAAAATTAGAAGTCAAACGTTTAAAGTATCAAACCTAAGACCTAATGTGTTGTGTTTAGCAAAATAGGAATGACTTATGCTACCCGTAATGGGGTGTTATGGGGCAAAAAAGAGCCCATAACGCCCCTGATAACGCCCCGCCCCACTACGCAGGGGCGTTATGGGGCGTTATGAGCCAAAAAAATGAGAGGGGCGTGAGGGAGATGACGCCGGAAAGGGGGGAGAATGGGGGCTTTATGGGGGCTTTATCCACTACAGCATAAAACCCCATAAAGCGCCTTGTCCAGTCATCGTCCACATGGCGGATAACGCCCATTTTCGAGCCTTATCCACTACACTTAGCCTTATATATTAAAATAACCGGTGGCTACCATGTGACAACTACCAAAATACAACACGTGAACCAATCACCTATAGTATATATAATTTTTTCATGCTTTCTAAATAGGCGAATATATAACTACACCGTTTGTTTATCTACGTTTTTAAATTTTGAAAATAACACCCAACAACGCACGTATATAGTTTGCTAGTTAAATATAAAATGTGAATAGCCTTATTCATAAGTGAATATGTCAAAATTGTCAACTTTTCTAGCCCACGAATAGTATTACATTTTCTTTTAATAATTGAACTTGCACGCATGTTATGATACAGTAGGTAATGTGTCAAATACCATCAGGATCTTTTGGATGCATGGGAATATGGGATGTGTATCACATGAGAAACGAACAAAGCATGAAAGATTGTGACATCATGGTAGTCATCCACCTAGACGATGAAAAACAAAGTCCTGAAATCCTTGTAGACAAAATGAACAATATTTGTTGGTAAAAGATTTCATAAGCCACTCAGGTTATTCTTTGTCTACGATGATGGGACAAATTGCATCGAGGAAGATGAGGCCTACGGGGCTGTTCGTGACACCTTAGCAAATCTCATGTCGTTATATCTACATGGGTGATACTGAGATATCACGAATGATTTATATCATGTACCATCATTATGAATGAAATCAATCTAAGAATGGATGGCCTTGTAGGAATCATACACTTGAGTAGGCGAAAACAATGACCTGAGCTCTTTGTAATCAAGGACCGTGAATCAGGGGGGGGGGGGGGGGTTGACACCTTGAATGTCTCCCACATTTTTTTGTATTTTTCACCGGAGAGATGTGGAGTCATAAGGAATGTCTCAAATCAAATAATTAAATGTATTTCGATGTGAGCAATCCAATGATAGGTGATCTAGCGGGAAACTCCCACTCGGGTATTAGAAAACAAAATCATGTGCTTTTAGGTAAAACATACAATATTGATTGATGTGAGGGAGTGTCCCTTCATTTATAAACCATAACTGTTAAAAACAATAGAGACGACTACGAGGGCTTGTCAGGGCGGTCATTGGCGATAATAAGGAGATTCGTGACTTTAAGGTCAACAACTTCAATTCGATTCCTGAAGCCCTCAAGTTTTACTATTCGATCGTTCACGAATGTGGGTTTCCACTGAAATGAACTTAATTGGTAGGCCTTTTGCTATTGGGTTGTCCGAGTAACCGAGCTTTATTTTTATTCGTGAGTTGTTAAAATAAAATAAAATAGAATCATCATTAAAATAGTTGTACCCCTTCCCTAAATGGCAAACACAAGCAAGTTAAAACCTAATCACATAAACATCGTTGGGCCCGTGTTACAAAAAGCACGCCTCACTTACCATAAATGTTATTTATAAACAAAACGTGAAACATACGACATAAATAGTGAATTTCACATTATAGAATATGCTATAGTATAACGCATTAGTGGAAAAAATAGATTGACCCGTAAACATTTTTTATTCATAGGTTTATCTTTAATAATTTAAAATTTGTATAACGGTTTAAACTACCAAATTTGTTTTTTCCCTTTCAATTATATAATTAATTTAAATTTGATGTATCAAATTTCTGGTATTAACGTTTGACATTTAACTATATCTTAATTACCAGCAACTCCTCTATAACATAGGTTTATAATTTATTTTTACAATGAACGAGTATATATTACACATCTTAATTACTTTTGTTAAGTTCAGTGTCAACTTCATAGCTTAATAAAGGCTTTGGCCTGGACCCTCGAAATTTTGAAGGTCTCAAGTTTAAAAATAAATTATAGTTTATATATACACACATTGTTCAAATAAATAAACTTACTTGGTTTGTACCTACTTTTTTAATAGCTAAATCCAAACAACTTTCTGCAGGATTTAAAATTGTAACATTTTGGTTTGAGAGCTATTAGTCTATCATCAAATTTTTTTTTGAACAGCTAAATATTTCACAAAATACCACCAACCTTGCATTTGCAAGGATTTGAACCCACAACCACTTACATGGAGGGGCAATCACCATACCACTAGGCTACAAGGCCATGAGTACAGTCTATCATCAAATTGAAAAAGAAAACTTTTTTTTATCTTTCTTATTGTACTAGAAAAATAGATTTAAAGGTTCTTTGTAATTTTTTTTTATAGTTAAATCAAGTTCTACCATGTTTTTAAAATCAAATAACTTTTATATGTGTTATTATTTAAAAAAAGATTATCCAATAAAATTTGGATTTTTAATATCTTTAATTTGAATATAGCATTGCTATAGAAAACTATGATTTTTAAGGTGGTACGTGATTTTGCACGTCTGAGTATGTGATTATCTATGTATTGTAATTATATACGCCTATTTTTTTTGCAGTGCGTAATTATGTACGTCATATTTTTGGTAGTGTGTGATTATGTACACCTATTTATTTGGCAGTGCATGATTATAGGTCATTGTTGTTTTGGTCAAAAATTCACAAACGAATCTTGTATTCCAAACTTAGATTGTGAGGTAGAGTGCTTAATGATCAAATGAGCAAGTAATCCAAGTTAGGATGGTGACACAATGATTTAGCGAGGAAAACTCCAGAATCCTTCGAGTTGCCTCTGTAAATTATGGATAAAAACCTCAGAAGCCGGCCGAATAGCCGTCTCCTAGTCTATATTATTGATAACGAAACGAAGAATTACAAGTGTTGAGCTATTGTGATCGAAATCTAAGTGTTACAGAGAGTATTTTGTGAGTGTGTGTGGTATCTGGTCCCTATCATCGATCACAAAGCTGATATATATCGTTACAAGTCAATAACCGAAAGTGCTAAAAATAAGGGATTCTTCCACCAAGTCCTTGTGAACGTTAGGAGTCAGTTATGGCACGTTCCTTAATGCTTGACCTGGTCTTTAGCCTTCATTTACACGTCCCTTTAAGCCTGCAATTAATTAGGACACGTGGACAATTGAAACGGTTAGTCGATAACTGCATTTCAGGATACCGAACCTGTCAGGATACTGAACCACTTGAGCTTCCGGCAAGGATCCTGAAATAAAACAACCAACTGTCCTATATTTTAGGGATTCTCCCCACTGAGTCAATATGAACGTTGTGGACCACTTAGTCCACGTTCTATAGTATTTGTCCGAGTCTTTAGGCTTGTTTTACACGTTTTCTTTACCTGCAAGCAAATAAATACGAGGAACAACATAGCGGTTAGTCGATAACTGTAATTCAGGATGCCCGAACCTATCAGGATTCTCAACCCGTCTGAGGATACTGGACCACTTGAGCTTCCGCCGAGGATCCCGAAATATCAGTCCAAACAATTGTGTGGTTTTGTTTGGTTAGTTATACCCTTACGCAGATGACACGTGACACATTCTTATGACTTCAGACGCTGCCCATAAAACTTTCTTTCTAAAATAACCGTCATATGTGTGTGTATATATATATATATATATATATATATATATATATATATATATATATTGTCTTTAGCACCTCTCACATATCCTTTTTCTATATCTTTTAGCACTTTAATTCGTAATATTATTTTAGATAATACGTCTTTAAAGTTGATATATATTTTAATTAATCAAGTTTAGTATATAAAATAATAGAGATTAACTCAATCACTATACCACTTCTTCTTTTCTTTATTTAAATTATTGTCTCACATCCAATCTAATTATGCTATTAGAACTTTTTACTGGCCCTACAAATAATAATCTTATATCCTCTAACAAATAAAAAAACTCAAAGCTTTATAAAAAAACAAATATACAAACCAAGCCAAATTGAATCAAGGTAGTTTGGTTTGGAAAGTGGAAACAACCCAAGTTAGAGCATTTATTTTCAGGTTAATTGAGTTTTTTTAAATCGGCCTCATTTGTTAACGATAAATAAAGTCTTGTATCAAATAAACGAGACCTCGTTTATTCATCAGAAAGGGTTGCAAAAGGGTCCCTAAGACTATTTGTAATGAGTTCACTATATCTTTTCAACCTTATACTTTTTTTTCTTCATTTACTTGATCGTCACATCATCACCTTTCAGTTTTACATTTTACCATTTCATACATCCGATACACTACCTTTTACCTTTTAAAATAATATTAAATAATAAAAAGTTAGAGAGAGCGAAAGAGGGATCGATAAAAAGAGAAGGAGATAGAGAGAGGAGTAGCCGTAAGCCGTGTGAAACTTTACCACCGCATCCAACTCAAAAACTACGACCCAGCAAAATTATCGTTAAAAAAATAAATTAATATTTTTTAATTTTAAATTTATTTATGTATATCCGGTATAATTATGCAAGGATTGAAGTTGATAATTACCAAAACGCGACTCTACGCCTCTTTTTAGGAGTTAGGACTACTTTTAGTCCACCACTAATCTCTCTCCCCCTCCCCCCCCCCCCTCTCTCTCTCTACTTTCTCTTTCTTCATTCGGTCTGAACTCCTGGTTACCAGATCAATCATCAATTTCCTAGGTTTTCTTCTTCCTTTTTCCATGCTGATCTAACCTATCAACCACACCTACAATCACACACTATCACGCACACGCATCCACCCAACGGAGCCGTCAAACCCTCAAAGTTGCAAAAACAGGATTCCATCTCTCTTTTCTCTACAGATTCCATCTCAAATTAGCTCCAGATTGATACAATTTGTGCGCGATTTGTCTCCTTCAACTCCGACAATCAGCACTGTTTAATCAGGTCAATGAACTACGTGGATTACATTAGAGATTGCGATTAATTTGATGAATCAGGTTAGGCGACTTTGTGCAATCGAGAAGCGAGAGAAAGAGGATGTTCATTGTTACGGTGGTTACTGGTACGTAAGTTTGGATTGCGTGAATGCCTGAGGTTGTTGTTGCGGACAGACGATGAGTTCGGATGCTAGTAGGACCGGTGGACAAGTTGAAAGGGACATTGAGCAGGTAAATTGACTATAATCTATAACATTCCTTGTGCTTACTAATTAAACAAGTTACTCGCTGATTGCTGTGATTTGTATGTGATCTCAAGCGGACTGTTAGTTAGTTAGTTACCTGTAATAATGACTTGTTACGTTTTGACTTTTGAGGTGTAGTTATGGACAGTGAGGTGTGGTTTGAATTTGAAATTTGTGTTTGTGCTGTTATAGGACATTAGAATCGACAGCTTACGAATGTCGTATCGCTGTGCAATCATCATTTGGTGAGTTTTTGTTGCCAACCTGAAAGAATGTTATTCGGTGTACATTGATTTAACTATGATTTGAAATACAAGGATGATGCACGGAAGCTGAATGTGATCTATGCTACTTAATATTAGGACAGGACATATGTTTCTTTTAGTTTCCTATGCTTACCGACAAAATGCATTATGTGACCATGCGCAAGTGTATACTATAAGTGTTATGAGGATTGAACCAATTTGTTGTTCTGTAAGTTTTGCTGGCTTTTAGTTTATTGCGTATAGTTGGGTGATCAGTTGACTTTCTTTTCCGCTATTTTCGGCGTTTACAAACATATGGTAGTTGGTGAACAAATCATTCTTTACTTCATTATCATATGAGAAAATGTCTTTTAAGTTTATTACTCCGTTTGTTAGATGTGAGAATTGTAGGAAGTAAGAGAGACAGACACAAAGTGCAAGGCTACAAGGCTACTCATATGCTTATTAGTTATGCTTGCATAGATTATAAGTGTGGAATCATCAAGTAATCCTTATTATTTTTATTCAAGATTATATTGCCTGCATGGCATGTAAGTTTTCCCAAATCTCAGGTTAACATTTTGTTTCATGTCTTCAATACCAGCATGGTATATAATTTAATGAGCTTCATTTGAAAAGAGGGAACAGTTGCTTGTAAAAGGATATTCTACTACAATACGCTTTGATAAAACATGAGGGTTAGAGCAGATTACAGAGCAATCATAGTTAGGGGATCACACATTCTTGTAGGACTGACTTGATCAATCATTAATGATGGACTGTATTTTTCCCATAGTATATAGTTATATACCTTGTGAAGTAGGAGATGGCTACTGGTATCAGTTTCGTTCCTGCATGTATTTTTCTTGTAAGATCAATAAAAGCTTTTTAGCTACAACAGAGTGCAACTTTAAGATTTAACTTATAGTCCATGACAAACCATTCCCTGTTTTCTCATAGTTTAAACCATCATAAAGCTGGAAAATATATTTCCACTTATTGCTATCTAGAATAAGGTATTTGATGTGACTGTAACTTTGTTCTGTGACCTAATATCTCTCAGATATATTTGATTACAAGATGATTATTAATGTATATAATGTTGTAGTTGTTCGCTTATATATAGACATCTGGTAGTCGTTGATAAAGTCAACTTTTTACCTTCTGTAAGTTCTCATAGCAACTGCCAACTGGTATCACTTCCCTAAAAAGTAACAGTACTTCTGTGTTCGGTTATTTTAAATGCATGTTTTATCATCTCTTTGTAGCAGAAAATGCGGTGATTCCGTTTAACTTAAAGTCTTTGATTATATTTACCATAGGCCATTACTGCTCTCAAAAAGGGGGCTTATCTTCTCAAGTATGGAAGAAGGGGGAAGCCTAAGTTTTGTCCCTTCAGGTTGGCTAATGTAAGTTTGACTTTTATCTTTTGTGAGTAAGTGCCTCCGTTAGGTGTTATCTATGTAAAGTTATATTATAGTTCCATGTAAACATGTTTTGTTATTTTCTCCATATTTGTTCTATTTCCATTTATTTGTGTATATATTTTTAATATTTCCAATAAACTTGTTTGGCTATTTCAGGACGAGTCTATACTCATATGGTTTTCTGGGAAAGAGGAAAAACAACTAAGACTGAGTCATGTCACCAGAATTGTATCAGGGCAACGAACAGTAAGTTTTTTGCTTGGCCATTTATATTAAAAGATTAGTTATGATAATTTGAAGGGAAGATCATAAACACGTAAGTTCAAGAAATAAAACTGGCATCAAAGTTACCTACCAAATTTGGTTAGCCAAGACACTTAAGTAGACCTTGAAAGTTAAATTTATATGAAATTATTAAGTATTTGGATAGCCATTTTATTAGGCTGTATAAAGTGTAATGACACACATTATCCTCAACCATGGTATGAGTTTAGAGTTTGGACTCATGGGTTTGCTTGATTAAGTGATCCAACTTTATAATGCAAAAAAGAAAAAAAAAATAGAGTATATCTAGTTATACGCTATTCAAGTAATGTTAAATTTGCAAATATTTGATGTTAAATTCTTAGAAATCCTTTTAGGATCACAAAAGTTAATTATTAAAATGGTCATTTCATTTTTTGTAAATAGTGTACAAGTAGTTGATGTTGATGTTGACTAGCTGGAACCTTGCGTGTGACCCTTGATGCTATTTTAGTTGTATGGTTCCCTTAACTCTGTTTAGGTCATAGACTCATAGTAATCCGAACTTTTGTTGTTTTTCTGTAAGATTTTTCCATTAACATGGAAGTCAATTGTATATACACGCATACCGTTTATCGTTATAAATATTTACCATGATATCATTTTGTTGTGTAGCCAATCTTTCATAGGTACCCACGGCCTGAGAAGGAGTATCAATCGTTTTCCCTAATATACAATGATAGGTCTCTGGATTTGGTAGGACTTCCCGTTCTTTATGCCATTGGTTATTTTCTTACATCTTTTTTATTTCTGGCCTTTAATCAGCCAATTTAGCAATAAGTTTTAAGAATTCATACTCATTCTCGCAATTCATATTGGTCACTTAGATCTGTAAGGATAAAGATGAAGCTGAGGTATGGTTTAGTGGCCTTAAAGCATTAATATCACGAGGCCACCAGAGAAATTGGAGAACCGAATCAAGAAGTGATGAAATCCCATCTGAAGCTAGTCCCAGAACATACACACAAAGAAGTTCCCCTTTACATTCTCCATTTGGTAGTGGCAGTAGTTCACAAAAGGTACAGCTTTTTATTTGGTGTGATTAGAGGTTGAAAAATAGGTGGTAGGGTAATTGGTAAAAACTTGTAAGGTTTTTGGTATATGTCCAAAGGGGCCGGGTCAGTGACCTGAGACACTTTTTGTACAAGTTTTTTTTGGCCTTTTTTTAATTGTACAAAGCTGCTAGATATGGTTAAGTAACTTATATTATTTCACTAATAATATGATATTTTTAACAAGATTATTTACGAGGTTTGATGCATTATAAATAAACTTTATGTGACTTCTCTACCTGCTCCAACATTTTGACCCTTTTTGTTTTAAGTTTATATTTTTATTTTATCCTTTTAACCTAAAACATAACCCGAATCGACCAATTAATAAGTGAATGGGCAGCGGGTAAAACTAACAGTTTTTTTGGTGCTTGTCGAAACAGGCCAATTTGGTTAACCCAATATACCTAGTGTCCAAAGTTTATAGGTTTTGTATAGGCAGCGTCAACTGTGAACTTATATTATTTCAGTGATGACACACTTCTTTTTAATAATATCATTCAACAGGTTTGATGCATTAATAATGCACTTTAGAGGCCTTTCTACCTATTTCCTTTTAAGTACTTTTTTCTTCACATTATTTACCAAGGTAAAATTAGCCCTTAAATTTTCACAGAGCTTGGGTTGGGGAAGTCTCCAAGGCATTTACTTTGTCATCACTTTCTTTTCGGAGCATGACATATTTTTATTTATTTATTTGAGATTAATTTTGTTTCCTTATTAGACATTTTTAGATGACATTATATATCTTTCAGAAGAAATTAATTAAGAAATCTGGATAAAGGGGATGGTTAAAACAATTTTTTATTTATTTATAAAACAGGGTTCGAAATTAAAATTTGAATGAGGGTCCAAAATAGGTCGAGGAGTAAAAGATGGCCGAATTGATCCTATAGGTGTGATGTATGGGTGTACATGCACACCCACACTTTGATATACAATGGTTAAATGTTATGTTATGTTACATTTTCAGGACACTAGTGATCAGCTCAGCCTACATAGTCCATTTGGAAGCCCTCCGAAAAACGGTCTAGACAAAACGTTCACAGATGAGATTTTATATAAGCTTCCTCCCAAGAGTTTCTTTCCACCCATTCCCATGAATGGTTCGGCCTATTCAGTGTCATCTGGTGGGTCAGACAGCATGCACAACCACTTAAGGGGAACGGGGGTAGACGCCTTCAGAGTCAGCTTATCAAGTGCTGTTAGCTCATCAAGTCATGGTTCTGGTCATGATGATGGAGATGCGTTAGGAGATGTTTTCATTTGGGGTGAATGCACAGGTGATGGTGTTGTAGGCGGTGGACCCCACAAAGCCAGCAATTGCCTTGGTACAAAAATTGATTCTTTGTTACCTAAAGCCTTAGAATCTGCAGTAGTCCTCGATGTTCAAAACGTTGCTTGCGGTGGAAGGCACGCTGCATTAGTTACAAAACAAGGAGAAATGTTTTCTTGGGGTGAAGAATTAGGTGGTAGGTTAGGGCATGGTATAGATTCAGATGTTTTACATCCAAAATTGATTGATTCCCTTAGCAATACAAACATAGAGCTTATTGCATGTGGCGAGTATCACACGTGCGCCGTTACCCTATCAGGTGATCTTTACACGTGGGGCGAAGGGCATTTTGGAATTTTGGGACATGGAAATGAAGTTAGCCATTGGGTTCCAAAGAGAGTAAATGGCCCATTAGAAGGTATCCATGTTTCCTTTATTTCATGTGGGCCCTGGCATACTGCTGTTGTGACATCTTCTGGTCAGCTTTTTACTTTTGGTGATGGGACTTTTGGTGTTTTAGGCCATGGTGATCGGAAAAGCGTTTCGATACCAAGAGAGGTTGAGTCACTAAAAGGACTTAGAACCGTGAGGGCCGCTTGTGGTGTTTGGCATACGGCTGCAGTCGTAGAAGTTATGGTTGGTAACTCGAGTTCCAGTAATTGTTCTTCAGGAAAACTATTTACATGGGGAGATGGTGATAAAGGGAGATTAGGGCACGGTGATAAAGAAACTAAATTAGTACCTACTTGTGTTGCTGCACTCGTTGACCCAAATTTTTGCCAGGTGGCATGTGGACATAGCATGACTATAGCACTTACTACTTCAGGTCACGTTTATACGATGGGGAGCCCAGTTTATGGTCAACTTGGAAACCCTAAAGCTGATGGGAAGGTCCCCTATTGTGTTGAGGGTAAGCTTTCAAAGAGTTTTGTAGAGGAAATAGCTTGTGGGGCCCATCATGTTGCAGTTTTAACTTCAAGAACAGAAGTTTATACATGGGGAAAAGGAGCTAATGGTAGATTAGGTCATGGAGATATAGACGACAGAAATTATCCGACTTTTGTAGAAGCTTTGAAAGATAAACAGGTTAAAGGTATTGCATGTGGTACCAATTTTACTGCAGCTATATGTCTTCATAAATGGGTTTCTGGAATCGATCAGTCTATGTGCTCTGGGTGCCGTTTACCATTTAATTTCAAAAGAAAGCGCCATAACTGTTACAATTGTGGTCTTGTTTTCTGTCATTCATGCAGTAGCAAGAAGTCACTCAGGGCATCTATGGCACCGAACCCAAACAAACCGTATCGTGTTTGTGATAATTGTTTTATTAAACTGAAAAAGGCTAGTGAAAATGATGGCTCCTCACACTCTTCTATGAGTAGAAGAGGAAGTATAAATCAAGGTTTAAACGAACAGAATGAAAAAAATGATAATTTGGAATTACGATCTCGTCCTCGTCTTGATAGATTAGCTTCGATGGAATCGATGAGACCAACAGAAAATTATTCTTCTAGAAGAAACAAGAAACTAGAGTTCAATAGTAGCCGCGTGTCACCCATTCCTTCTGGAAGCTCCCAATGGGGAGGTCTCAGCATTTCTAAATCTTTTAATCCAGTTTTTGGATCTTCTAAAAAGTTTTTTTCGGCCTCAGTCCCTGGCTCGCGAATTGTTTCCCGCGCAACATCACCTGTATCCCGGCGACCCAGCCCGCCACCTCGGTCTACCACGCCAACACCAACTTTGGCTGGACTATCTTCACCCAAGATCATTGTGGATGATGCTAAAAGGATAAATGATAGCCTCAACCAAGAAATTACTACACTAAGAGCACAGGTATATTACTCAGCAATCATTTCATTCATGTATATAAATTTAGAGAAGTTTAGGTGGCAAATTTTCAACCTGTTTACTTATGAATGGATCGCTTCGGCTTATGTGTTATCTTTTTTTCCTTATATATGAACTTACAGAAAGTGACTTTTTAATGAATAAAATCTCTTAAATTATAGTATTTTAAAAAGATGTTGAAATTATATAACTTTTGTTAACATATTTGACACTAATGATTTGAAGTTTATTTTTTTGGATAAGAAGTGTTTCTGGTGAACCTGAACTGACATGATTTTTTACTTGTAAAAAATTACTCGTTAACCACCTTGTGTGACCTGCCCATTTTGCCCTCTCTAATCTAAAGTCATGGAAATGAACATATTTCACATAACACAACAAAGACAAACAAATAAATAGAGATAAGAAAGGAAAAGATCTTTGCATGAGGATATTTTTATAAGTTATAAATAGATTAATATATTTTGCTGTTGTTTCATTTTGTTGTTCATCTCAGGTTGAAAATCTTACCCGTAAAGTCAAACTTCAAGAAAATGAGTTGGAAAGAACTTCTAAACAATTGAAGGAGGCAATGACAATTGCAGGAGAGGAAACCTCAAAATGCAAAGCAGCAAAAGAAGTAATCAAATCACTTACTGCACAGGTAACATGGATCTTGTTAAATGTTTATAAGTGTTCTATTTGTTAAATTCTCTGTTCGTGTGCTATCGAATATTGAACAAGTTTTCAATTTTAATTCTTATTTGCAACCGGAATTTGGGCATCGCACATGATCAAAGTGTGTTATAGATAAAAGGTGTGATAAGTTGTTAATGTCTAGGGTTATCTAGGACAGACTGTGTAAGAGGTAACGACCTTTGTCCTGATTTCTGGTTTGGGTAACACGCTATATTTGATCTCATGATAGGCCCAAATTTTTTGAGAAAGTAATTCGTTTAGGTACTCCTATAAGGTAAATCGGTTTTCAGGCGCCAGTGCGCGACAGGAGAGAAAAGTTAACTAGTCAAGGTTACCAACAGTCAGCAGGCGCATCAGCATTTGACTAGGTAACCAGATCAGATTACCCTAAATCGATATTTTTGAAAGTTGGTTACTTATTTATGGGTGAAAACAAATATGGCTAGTGAAAACAGAAATGTGGCCAAATTTTATTTCTTTTATATGCAGTTTGCTATTTTTTCATATATGTTGTTCTTTAGCGGAAACTATGAATGGTATGTGTTGTGTTTGACTTTTTGACTGATGATGTCCTTTATACTCTTCTTTTGTATGTAAAAAAGCTGAAAGACATGGCAGAAAGGCTGCCCGTGGGAGCTGTACGGGACCTTAAATCTCCTTCCTTCACTTCTTTCGGCCCCAATCTTGCTTCAAGTGATGCCTTATTAAGTGCTTTAGTTGACCAGCCTAATGGTCAAACAACATCATATAAAGAACCTGATTCAAGTGGTTCAAGCACCCCTTTATTATTAAATGGATCAAGCACCATTATAAACCGCAGTTCAGGCCAGAACAAAGCAGTTCAATCAGAAGCAACAGCAAGAAATGGTAGTAGAAACAAAGATGGTGAAGATGAATGGGTTGAACAAGATGAACCCGGTGTTTATATTACGCTCACCTCTTTGCCTGGAGGTATTAAAGATCTTAAGCGGGTCCGCTTCAGGTATGCTTTTTAGCTTTCCATTCCCTGAATGTCTTGGATAAAAGTGGCAATTTTAGATTGTTTATGGGTAGACAGCATGATTTGGGTTTAACTTATTCTTTAATTGGTCAAATGGAAAGTTTTAGAAGAGGTCGAGCAGGCGGAAAGTTTAGTCGTATTCAAATGGCATACAACCTTCTAGATCGTTAGATTATTATTGGGGTAATATAGCTCGTATTTATCACACTAAATATTGTATAGTTCTAAAACGTGAAGACAAAATATGTGCAGGTTGCCAGGTTGGCAGAATACAACCCTCCTGTTCGGCTGTTCCAAAGTGCACTAAAACTTACCTAATTTTATCAGAACCCATTTTGACACTTCACAACTTAACTGCTAGTCTGCTAGTCATCTATAGGTGGCCATTTAAACCCGTTTATGTGAAAATGGGTCAATGTAGATTTTGGTTTATGATAACGGGTGAAGTTCAAAAAATTAGATTTAAGAGGTAAATAAGTCAAATGGTTTAAAGTCATCCGAAGTATAATCAAGTGTTTACGACCTCATAAATTGCTTTATTCAAATATGCTAGATCGTTATTTTGATAATAGGTACTTTTAATCATATTTAATATATCAACTATTTTTCTAGTATGAAAGAGGCAAGAAAGTGTTGGCTGGTTGACCCAACCTGCCCGGCCTTCTCTTATTATTATAGGGGCAAAATCATCTTACCTGCCACATTTTTTTTTTGTTCTTGATACCCTTATATGTGACAGTTTCCAACTTTTCACCTATGAATAAGACTATTCACATGATCTTTTGGGTCAAACGGGTCAAACTTTACCTGAAATGTACTTTTAATACAAAATCTCTTATTCATTTTATTTGGTAGATAATTATTGAAATAATCGAGTTAGATAATTATTGAAATAATATAGTTAGATAATTATTGAAATGATATAGTTTTTTTGTTTGTTTGTTGGTAAAATTCATGTTTGACCTGAACCCATTTTGATAAACCCGACATGACATCTAACTACCCAATTTAAACAAGTCTACTATCTGCTTCCTGCATTGCTTTTGACATATGTCACATTGTGTTTCACATATGCAGTCGAAAGCGATTTAGTGAGAAACAAGCAGAACAGTGGTGGGCTGAGAATCGTGTTAGAGTTTATCAACGCTATAATGTCCGAGTGGTTGATAAGTCAAGCATAGGTGTTGCAAGTGATGATTTGGCGCAGTGACATGTAGAGACATCATCATATATGTAAATGGATTTTTTCCCCAATTCTTGTTGTTCTCCACTGTTGGTTGCATTGATTTGGATTATCGGGTTTGCTTGCCGCATAATTAGAAGGTTGGAAGAAAAGGTTTCCTATAACAATAGAGATTTGATTGTGATTCTGTTTTTCAGGGTTGATGAATATGTAAATTCATTGTAAATTCACATTAGCTGACTGACTGGTCTTATTTTTCCCCAGATTGGAGTTTGTAGTTGTTGCATGAGTGTTGCATTTACGATATGGATCCATTTAGTGATGGTTAAATCAGTCTGGTCATGTAACATAGGTCACTCATACATGGGCTACCTATATGTGTATTGTATCGGCTAGCTGTATCCATTAATCTTTCCTCTTAAGCCCTAGAGAAACTTTTGAATTGCGAGATACCATTACGAACTCATATATACGAGTGTTGTTCCGTGAAACATTTCTAATTTGAAATTATTCAACTACTTACTTTCAGGATATGGATGTAGTAGGAGCATCAACTTAATTTCTGTGTGCTTTAATTTTTTCCGGTTGGTATACATAATGATTTAAACCGATTCAGAATCTAGACTCTGACCTCGTGAAGTGTTGATTCTGACCATTGTGAAACTTTAACGCCTATCCTTAAAAAGTGTTAACTTCAAATTTTACAAAGATAAACCCTATTATAAATTAATTGATAAATAAAAACAATCAATTTGGATAATTTAGGCTCGCTTGAAATAAAAAAAAAATATAATAGTAATTCAAGTCCAAACGGTTAGGCTTATTTAACATTTAATTTATGTTTTGATGCTCAATGAGTCAATCTGTAACATCTTGACAAGGAGAGTGGACATTACGAATGATATCAAAACAAAAAAGCAAAAAGTAACATACTTACATAGAGTAAAATCAATAGTTTACGCTAGGTTGTCTATGTACAACTTGTCGAGTCTAAACCCCAAAGGTTGAAACACAAATGAAAGAATGTAAAATCCTCCAAAATATACTCGCACGGGTAGGTTGTGGCTCGACATAAGTTGCTAGTAGGATTCATCTATCCTCAAGCAAGCCACTAATAAGTTGTTAAGCTACAAATCTTGTGTTTAACTAAAAGGTTAACGACCTTATAAGTTAAAGTAATCACCAATAATAATCGGTTGAAAAATAGTTGACATTAGACGTGATGAATATTAATATGGGTCCACAACAAATCCTGAACTCGGAAACAATACCGATTACAGCTTGTTTGCCTCCCCGTCCAAGTAGGTCCCGTAAATCCTCCGAAACAATGTGCGTGGGGGATTTCCCAAGTAGTAGTACGTATATATTCGTAAGGCTTCAACGAAGTTAATGGATGTGTAAAACGTGGGTTAGGGAGATTTAAACAATAACGGGAAATGTTGGGCTTTGCTAAGCGGTGCGAGTAATCATCAAGAAAGTTCCTATTGGTAAAAGCTTATTAATAAGTGAATATGCTAAAGTGAAATGTATTATTGTTATGTCAAGGTTGTGGTTAAGTTCATAGGTAATTATGGTTATAGTGAATTCTCGAGTTATAACGTTCATATGGTTGGCAATTAACACCACGTACGCCCTCAAAATTGATGACATAGTTAGCTTATAGATCCTTGATCTTACACAAATGAGTGACACAAAAGTAGCCGAACATCATTTTCATCACCGAAAATGGCCAAACTCAAAAGAGTTAGCTAGGTGAAGCGTATTCTTATCATATTATTAGATATAAAATTCATATTTTTATAAAATATATTATAATGGGTGGGTGTACAACTGTACAATTAAATTAGTTAGGAAAAATAGTTAGGATAATGAATGTCAATCGAAATGATATACATTTGTAACGCACATGCATAGCCACGTTATACATATACTAGTCAGAAACCCACGTGATGTTATGACAGAGACAATTTGCAACGTTGTACTCGTTTTTGTATATGAAAAATAATTTATTTTTGACTTATTATTTACTTTATTTATATAACATCATTAAATGTCAATAAACATTAAATAGATTGTTTTGTTTTGTATTAAAAAGATTATTTTAATTACTTGTTTAAAAGACTATTTTGTCTTGTTAAAACTCTTAACTTTTAAGTAATTTATAATTTTGTATACGTTATATGCATTATAATATAGTATGGAAGTATATGTATACACACATAAGAACATCCTTTTTTCATAAGCAATGTTATGTTGGGAACTATGAAAGCCAGCATAAGATGTGTACTTATAACTATCATAAAAAAAATATATTAAAAAACAATTATTAGTTTTATCTCTTTTCGCTCATTCTTGATTTTATATTCTCTTGTGATGCATGTGAGTATGGCGTCCATTTATATACACAAGTTTATATCCGACATAAATAAAAGTGTGCAAAAAATATTTAAACAATGTAAGATGATACAGTTATATCGTAGATATATTACACATAAAAAATAGCATTTAAAGGAATATAATAACATTACACTTGCATTAAATAAAATAAAATTTTCAATTTTGTGATGTAAATTTTAATTTTTTTTAATACGTCAATATTATACAAATTAAAGATAAAAATATAAATAACTAAAATTGACCCTAAATTATCAGACATTTTTAACTTTTGTTAGTTAAATATACTAAAAGAATCAAATGGGGCTTTCTCTCAGGACACCCTCTCCGTCAGTTCGAGCTTCGTATGAGTTAATTCGTTCTAGATCGAGAGGTTTTTCAAGTTGTATGTTTTCTTCAGGGTGGTGGATGGACCTGGGTTTTCACACTCCGTGTTTAATAATATTCGCCGTTCAAAAAAAAAAAAGTCTATTTGTCAGTGTGACCCTCAACATTCGGGATTTTTTTTTAAATAAATATATATTAAAAGAACACTCTAGAAATATATCGTGTCGGGCATACAAAGAAAATATAGTACATTTTATCAAGTGAATAACGTTTCTTGACATGATTTGATATTCAATAACAGGACGACACGTGTTTGTTAAAAAACGAATACTTATTCTCTCTGTGACACAACAACGGCGGTTATATCAAACCCGAATCCAAATGGAATTCGGAACATCCGTTTCAGAGCCGTGATGATCGGGGATTACAGTTATGCGTATAATTTTGAACCCTATAAATCCTTTTCTTTTTCTCTCTCGATCCTCCCAATATCAAAACCCCAAAATCATCATCCTCTTTGCAAACGCGATCCCCTTCAGGTATGTGCCATCAAATCTCTATTTCATTATTTTCCTAACAATCTGCTTGTTTCTTTCTATCGTACGCACTTTGTATGTAGTATTTTGATTCATGAGTAGAATCTGTTATTCGTTGTTCATTTGATTTGCTCGTCAGGTTTTTTTTCTGCATGGATGTATCGTTGATTTCTCTTCTGATTTTGATGTACCGAATCGATATTTGTGTGTCCGCTTTAGGTTTTCGTTCTATTATGGAGATTAGTTTTATTTCACTGGTTTGATTTCTATGTTTAAGATTTATATCACTTGAAGAATCAAAATCCTCGATTATTAGCTGATGAAATCCAGAGATAGTAGTTTTACGTTTATCCTTAATCGACAGTTGATTTCTTCTCCGAATCTGATTACTTCGATCTCAAAATACTGAAGATCTGCTTTGCAGAGCTTGAAAAATCTGATTATTTCAACATTACTTGAAGAACTATTGTAGTACATCCATGTTTTGTTTTTGATGATTGAATCTGAGCAAACTATCACAAGCAACACCTATTCTGCTTCCATATAAAGTGAAAACAATAAATTTTTCGGATTTAATTTTTCTTTGATATCTTTTTCTTTTCAATTAGAGCAAGTTTATTTTAGCCAAAGGGAGGGATGTCACTTATATATGAAGGAGTTACCTTAACTAACTTTTGATTTAATGTTTGAATTTGCATTTAACATCATCACTTTTGCAGTTTTGTCATGACTATGTTATCATTGTGACTTTTATGTGTATATCAGGAAGATTTGCTACTTACACAACAGTTTCAGTCACTCCACAATGGTGGATGCTCAAGATACTGACAAGAACATCGAGATATGGAAAATAAAGAAGCTTATTAAGGCACTAGAAGCTGCCCGTGGTAACGGTACAAGCATGATTTCTCTCATTATGCCACCTCGTGATCAGGTATCTAGGGTGACAAAAATGCTCGGGGACGAATTTGGAACTGCTTCGAACATCAAAAGCAGAGTGAACCGTCAATCTGTTTTGGGTGCAATTACGTCAGCCCAACAAAGACTGAAGCTTTACAATAAAGTTCCTCCAAACGGGCTCGTGCTTTACACCGGAACCATTGTAACCGAAGATGGGAAGGAGAAAAAGGTCACCATTGATTTTGAGCCTTTTCGACCCATTAATGCATCATTATATCTTTGTGATAACAAATTTCACACAGAAGCTTTGAATGAGTTATTAGAATCTGATGATAAGTTCGGTTTTATAATTATGGATGGGAATGGGACCTTGTTTGGGACATTGAGTGGTAACACTCGAGAAGTACTTCACAAATTCAGTGTTGATCTCCCGAAGAAACATGGAAGAGGAGGACAATCTGCTTTAAGATTTGCTCGTTTAAGAATGGAGAAAAGACACAACTATGTGAGGAAAACTGCTGAGCTAGCAACACAGTTTTATATCAACCCTTCAACTAGCCAGCCCAATGTTTCAGGACTCATACTTGCAGGTAAAATAATTTATTATCAACCTCATTTAAAGATAGCTCCAATCCATCAAATTTTAAAAATAGAATTGTATATAATAATCTAGTCAATTTTTTAATTTTCAGTTCTAATTTTTTCAACCTAATTTCTTATTTAATCTTCTACTTGCAGGGTCTGCTGACTTCAAGACTGAACTTAGTCAATCTGATATGTTTGACCCGCGTCTCCAGGCAAAAATCTTGAATGTTGTTGATGTTTCTTATGGGGGTGAAAACGGGTTTAACCAAGCAATAGAATTATCTGCTGAAATCCTTGCAAATGTTAAGTTTATACAAGAAAAACGGTTAATAGGCAAGTACTTTGAAGAAATCAGTCAAGACACTGGGAAATATGTTTTTGGTGTGGATGACACATTGAAGACTCTAGAAGTGGGTGCTGTTGATATCCTCATAGTATGGGAAAATCTTGATATTACTAGATATACTTTAAAGAATATCACAACAGGTGAAGTGATTATAAAGCATTTAAACAAGGAACAAGAGGTTAATCAGAAGAACTTTAGGGATTCAACTACAAATGCTGAATTAGAAGTTCAGGAAAAAGTGTCTTTGCTTGAGTGGTTTGCTAATGAATATAGGAAGTTTGGTTGCACGCTTGAGTTTGTTACTAATAAATCACAAGAGGGATCTCAGTTTTGCAGAGGCTTTGGTGGAATAGGTGGGATCCTTCGCTATCAGTTGGATGTTCGAACTTTTGATGAGGTGTCTGATGATGAAATATATGAAGATTCTGAATAGCAATCAATAATCCTCTACATGCCGGTGCAGGCGAATGGGGAAAAAGACCTGCACCGGGCACGAGTTCTCGAACATGCTGCAGCTGCTCCTCCTTTATCGTTCTCAGTTTGGGGAACTCGTGATGAGGTACGTATTTGAACATCCTTTTATCTTTCTGAACAGATCCTGTAGGAATTAATCTTGAGTGTATTCTTATTAAATTGTTAAATTAGGTTCCTATTGGCCTATTCAAGTATAATGGGTTGTTTAGGGTTGTGTTTGATCTTAAAGGGGTCAGATCATAAAATTTGGCTAAAAGATGGATTGAAAACCATCCGAAGGTCTATTTTCATGATCTAAAATTGTTTCGATTGAAATATTTTGTTTGTTGTTGATTTGTGTAATTATTGTTTGGTAACCATAATTCAAACAGTATCTATTTGTATAAAAGACTTTAAACATGGTCAGTTGAAGGACCCCCTGGGTGGGTTAGCAAGAAAAAAAACCATCTTGGTCACTACAGGTCTGAAGCACAATATATTCCCCCAAAGTTAAAGATGGCATAATAGGTTGGGTATTGGATCTAAATGAGTATAGTCAATACATTCCATTTTGTACATGTCACAATGGGTCAGGTTTGATTGAGAAAAATACTATTGTAAAACAATTTATAAATTTCTCTAAAATTAGTGTATTATACTTCTTTCTGAAAACAGAAAAGTGATTTAGAGGCTTTATGTATTAAAAATACACAATGGGTGATTTTCAACTTGCTTTTTAGAGGGCAAATTAATCTATTCCTAATAAATAAATCCACCAAACCTGCACACCGCAGGACTCAATGAAGGGAGTACACCACTTACAATGAGGGTCTCCCCTTAAGGATTTATGATATTCAACTTGTACAACCCTTAATTTTAACCTGTTTTCTTTGAATCCAAATTAATGATTTTGTCCATTTCAACCTGAAATGACCGTGTTACAGCCATTGAAGAAATGCTACCGAAACATAAGAGGTGCTAATCCTGTGTCTCTATGGGACTGCGGAGCAAATCTGGAAATCATCTAGCTCCATTACAACTTGTTCTTATAAAAAAGAAGGCTAAAGGATCGCGTTATCATGGCTGTCTGAACGCTTTCTTTCTGTGCTTATGAAAAGAAGCTCCAACTTTTACATGCTTTTGGGTAATAATGTTATGCAAATATACACGACAGTTATGTCTATTGTGTTTGCTTATTATAATAAATATGAACACGAGTGTATCGTGTAAACATTAAAAGATTCAAGTATTTGCTAAATGTATTGTGATGTGTTTGTTGTTACTTTAACTAGTGTCTTCTTGATCATTTCATGTGGACCAGGCTTGACGCCGGTCCTTTCTTGACCGGAACTCTTCTTGGGTGAAAGGACCGGAACTGGTCTTGGGTTCTAAGTTTAGGACTGACTTGGTCGGTCTCAACTAGTCTTAGCCGGGTCGTCTTCTTTTCATCTATTATATATATTTACAAAAATAAATGGTGGTCTCACACTCATGAGCCACTATTCATATCTTGACCAATGATGGCACGACACGTGTCATGCCAACCACTAATAACATGACACGTGTCATGTTGTTGTTTTTTAAATTTTACGTTTTATAGCACTTAACTTTTTTACTTTCGTTTTTAGTATACTTTTAGAGTTTTCGACTTACGTCATCCTTTAAAGTCTTTAAAAGGTGACCTGCCACAATGCGCGGTGATCAACTTTCAGACCACTTTTAGAGTTTTTGACTTTGCTCACAGCGTTTTAGAAAATGGGTGTTAGGTCGCGTGTCATGTACATGTGGTATTTTTTTCAGACTTAAGCGCAAGTGGTCAACTTTTAAATCACTTTTGGAGTTTTCGACTTGAGCCACGGCGTTTTGGAAAATGGGTGGCCCGCCGCGAAGTGTAGGCGCGTCACCATCTTGTTTGGTATAATGTTAGTTGATGAATTAGACTTGCTTTTTACTACTTTTTCTATAGATATACAACAAAAATTTCACTAAAAAGATATAATATTTTAATAACAAGAGCTTATTGCTAAACAAATTTTGTTAATTACTGAACTTATTATTAACTTTTAATAACATTTAATGATGGTATTATTAACTTTTAATAACATTTAATGATGGTATTATTGCTAAACAAATTTTGTTAATTACTGAACTTATTATTAACTTTTAATAACATTTAATGATGGTATTAAGTTTTAATTGTATCTCAGAAAATAGAATGATGAGGAAATTTCATAACTTGAAAGCCTCCAATATAAGAGCAACTTTAATAAGAGTTTTTAAATACGATGCTGAGGTCGTGTATCTGCCCATCTTTTCTCTCTTCTTCCTCACGAACAAAACAAATCTCATTTCTCTCTTCTTTCTTACCGGTTATCTCTAGTTTCAACATACTACATTTTTATCTGTTCTTTAGACTGGGATGCGGTCACTGTCATGTTGTGAGGGGGAAAAGTGACGCCACATAGGTGCTATCTCATAATTCATCTCCTTCATACACACATAACTTACATATGAGGGGTATGGTTATGTGGCGTGAGTGAGTTTGTTTTTCAAATATTTTTTAAATAGATCTATTAATTAATTTCAAACATAAACTACCTAATAAATTGATTATGAGGAATAGAGACATGTTAAAAATCACGAGACCATATTTTTAGAATAACTTCGTGTTCATTCAAATTCAAATTAATACTGATGTGTTCATTGAAAAATAAATCAAGGCAACTTTTTTAGTTTTTTTTTTTTAAATTTAACATGTTCAGGTTATTTAAGAAAAACCAGATTGATCTAATTATTATAAAAAATAAAAATATAAGTCATAGTTTGATTTGGATGAAACCTAGTTCAAATCATTACTCATGTGTACGTGAGTATGGTCACAAGGTGAAGACGACCTACGCCCCTTTCACACCAAAAGGAGTGGTGTGTCACGGCATTAAGCTCTCACATCCCCCTTTTACGTCACCCACATCACATGCCTTTACCCCCCCCCCCCCCAACCCTCTCTTTACCCCACCTAACCAATTTAATCTAAAAGACATCTAAAAACTACCTTACTACGAAACCTCTAATAGAACGTTTCTAATAAGGTGGGTTTGAAACCGGTAAACAAAAGGAGGGATGCGATATTATAGCGTGAAGAGGAATGCGTATCCGATGACGATACAGATATTAACCAAGGTGCCATGTAAGATAGTGACAACTTTTAATTGTTTAGACTTGATAAATTTTTTTGCCTATATATATAATAATTGTATATTATTTTATATAATCGTTCACAATTATGTTTCAAACGAATAATAATAATAATAGATATGAGAGCATAGCAAAGTTAAAATAAGGCAGCCGCTAACTGGACACCCTGAATCTCTAATTTGACACCTCAATACGCCTCGTATTGACCAATACGTGGTGTATTAGAAAAAAGACAAAACCTAATACGGAGGATTATTGACCAATACGAGGTGTATTAGAAAAAAAACAAAACTCAATACGAGGTGTACTGGTCAATACGTTTTCGTATAGCACTAAATTTTATGTACGATTGGGTTGTTTTTTTCCTATATGTCCCCGTATAGTCCAATACCAGCGTATTGGCAAATAGAAGGTCCCAAAAATAATTGTAAATTTATACCATCGTAAAGATAATTAAAAAAAACATAACTTACTTTTATCATTAATTATTGACTAATAATATATCAAACATGTGTCACAGTCTGACTCAAATCCTCCCTCCCCCTATTATTAACAAATAATTAAGAAATTAAATCTATTTTTGGATGACATTTGACAGACTCTGCACCTAAATAAAAAAGGTTATTACAAATAATTTAAAATGTTCATATTATTTGTCAAAATAATACATTCCTTTATCGTACGACTTGTTAAACTGAGTTGATTGTTTTGTCTGAAATCCGGACGAATAGCAACAGACCACCGAAAGTTGGATCCTGTGTTCCTCTTCGGAAAACCAAGGTATGTCCGAAAAAAGCCTCTGAAACTCAACTTCAATTAGGGTTTCTTTTCTTCTTATTTCAAACCATACAACATTTTCTTGATGTTTTTCGCACTGTTCTTGGGTTTATTTCATTGTTTTAGTTTCTTAGCACATAATGTATACGTTTAATTTATATAAAACAAGTGAAGAGTTGTCTTTTTTATCTTCTGTTGGAATTGAAGATTTGTAGAATCTTGATTGATTAACAGAAACCTCTACTGGTTCTTAATTAGTTCAATTGCCTAGTTGAAGCGCACAAGTTTTACTAAACTTTGTAAAAACCCTATATAGTTGCTGTTGCTACATTTTCGGGTCGGATCTTGAAGTTGTGTGGACTGGATCTGTTCTTTCTAGAACTTGAAATTGAACTGCAACTTAAAAGAAATCCCTGCTGTAAATATCTCTGCATAACAGATTATGAATTATGATGAAGGTATATTTGTCAATTCAGAACCAATAATATGTTAGAGAACTCTGAGAATAGGAATTATTCCTTTTACTTTTTTACTATGTAAATTGACTAGAATGTGTGCAGCTTTCAATATGTTTAAGAGTTAGTTTAAAAAAATATGGTGTTTAGAGTTTTTTGTTTATATGTACATGTAAATGCATATGCATATGTACGCATTTTTATATTTTTACTGGAAGTATTTAGGAGATAAAATCAAAGAAATAGTGAAAAGTGATTAAATAAACCATTGTTTTTTCAGTTTTGTTTCTTTCATTGAAGCGGAATGTGTATGTCTCATGCGGTTCTCGCGGTTCTCCCCAAGCCCAGAAGTTGAGCTTGATGCAGGGGATACATCATCAATTGCTAACCAGCATTGTCTCTGCCTTCCAAAATTGTGTCTTTTTGTGTTCTGTTAGCATAGCATACATGCTTATGTGTTTGAATTTTATGTCAAGAAGTTTGAGTGTAAACTGTTTTTTAATTATTCTTTGAGTATTGAATGTTGGTTATAAATGTGGGGAAATTGTATAAACTCTACAAATTCAGACCTTGCTGAGTTGTTGTCTTTAATCTCTGTTCCTTTTAGCGTTCGGGATTCATTTTGGTTATCGAATGTTTATTTCACCGGTTAGAATTTGTGTCTTAAAGGACGGGACAACGGTTATAAATGAGACAAAATAGTATCAACTTTATAAATTCAGATCCTTGTATTTAAATATTTTCCATGTTAGCATTTAACTTAAGCTCTTTGTTAGTTGTAATTGGTTGGCATTCTTGTTAGTTAGTTTTCATTGTTAGCCTCTGGTTATAAGTAAGGACTCTTGTAGTCTTGTACTTTGAGCAGAATATTGAGAAAAAAAAACTCTTCATCATATTTACATTGGCTCAGTCGGTAAATAAATTTTGATAAAACCCTTTTAAAATCCTACGTGTTACGAATTCTTTGGTCTTCGACAGTTTCCTTTTCCCTAACATGTGAAATTCTTTTTATTCTTCCCTTTGTTGTTATTTTACCTATGTTCTTCCCCATTTTCTTAACATGGAATGTAGGCGTAGGATTTGTATTCCTTAAGTTGGAAGTTAAAAGTAATATTTTTATTTTTCTGTTTTTTTTTTTTAATTCAAGAACTGTACATGATATTTTTCAATGTTTTTTTTTTCTTCTTAATTTTGTCTTTTATTATTGAAATGTAGGCATGGACATAGATATGCCCACAGAGGCTGGTCCAACCGAGGAGACCGTTGGTGCATTAATGGAGCACTTGGTTGGTCCACTACTACCTCTAAAGCATACAGGCATTGCAAAGGAAACACCATCTGAATCAAAACAGAAAACTGTTGCTAAACAGGTAACTCTTTTCTTCTTCTTTTTGGAAAGCATAAATGTAACATAATAGTTTTCTTGAATCATATTGAAGTCTGGTATATTATGCATGCTTATGTCCCTCTTTATATACCATTTAATGTTTCATCCTTTTTTCTTTAAGACAGTTTTTTCATCAAGACCATTTTTATATTCATTTGGATGAGTTTTTATGCTCTTAATTTTACATAAATCAAGAATTTTCCTTCGTAACGATTCATCCGTATTTGTCAGCTGGATTATTTTCAAACGGTTTTAAATACTTTGATGACTGGATTTCAGGTTCATGCTGCGGTAGTTCTTTACAACTATTATCATCTAAGTCACCATCGAGAAAACCAGTTCTTAAAGTTTGACCAGTTTTGTAAACTGGCTATGTTATTCAGACCAAGCATTGTAGAGCACATGAAATACTTGTGTCAATCGGATCACACCGTTTTAAATGAGCCCGAAAATCAGCTTTCACGGACAGAAAAAGCAATCATGGATGCATGTACCATATCCGAGACTTTGCTAAATGCTTCTGATGATATCTCAAATGCTATAAAAGAATGGAAAATAACCAAGGTGGCGGTTTTTTTAATAGACTCAAAGAAAGAAAACTGCTTCCTACAGTTCAACAATGGAGTGTGGTCACTTATTGAGAGGGAACTTAAAACGGAAAGTAAAAAACGCAAGAAAATAATGACAGAATATGATGAAGGTGAAGTAGGCTTTCAGAAGTGTGCATTTTCCACTGTAAAAGAAGTAACAGGTAGAATTATTTTAGTATTCTGCTAGTTATGTGGTTAGGATTTGGTACGAGTCAAAACTAAATATAATTTTTTAAACAATTAGTATTGAAGATGTTTACTAATATTGTGTTATTTCAGTAAGAATCTATCTTTTAAAAAAATGTAGGGGGTTTTATGCATTAAAATAACACTTTAGGCAACTTTTGACCTGTTTCACCTTTCGGCCAATTTGTCAGGTCTCCTTTTAAACTAATTTTATTTACTTTGACCATTTGACTGGATCGAAATAAAATATAACCAAGTGGTCCATTTTTAAGTAAATGGGTGAAATTGCCACTTCTAGTAGCAACATACTTCAACTTCATTTTGTAATCTGGGCATTGGATTTTGAATACTGTTACTAACACATGCTGAATTTCTGACAAAGTTGAGTGTTTTATAAAATCGTCCTTGAGTTGGATAGTTTTTGTATTGGTATTGAAGTCCAGTGGCCAAATTAGAAATAAAATGATATCACTTTGCTTTTATTACAATTTGCCGTCTTCATAAACATAGTTATAAAGTTGATCAAGCATTATAGTATTGCTAATAGTTTTTTTTAACAGTTTAACTGAAGTTATTGATAATTTTTATGATTTTTACACTGAAACAGGAATCGGCTATGGTAAGTTTAAGATTTTGGAAAGCCATCTAGTTTATTCTTTGAGTGAAGCAAAGACTGCCACTCGCTTTTACATAATGCAAAGCACCCAAGCAATCAATGAAGATAATTTGGTTCCTATTCAAGATGTCATTTCTAGGTTAGTATTAGTTTTTAATTTTTAACTTTTTTTTTATTATTTTTTTTGGTGAAGCCTTAAGCTTTTAATTGCTAGGTTAATGATGTAAATTGTAATGATAATTAATAAGGATACCTTTTGAGATCCCATTGCAAATAAACATAAAAAATGTGTTTTAAACGAGTGAGCAAAGAGGAGACCTGCCAGCACCTTTTTATAATTTCATGAATAATGAATACTCCAAATATGCAGCATGTTTATGTAGTAGCTATATCAAATATAAGCATATATGCATTTTCCAACAATCACATTAATGTACTGTTATTGTGTAGCTTGCAGGGGCCCGTGGTAAAAAAGTGTCTAGGCAGTTGGGTAATTACTCCTGTTGTTGAGTATTACTACCTGCTTCCATATGCTGAAATTATCTCAAAGTTGTTCTCAAGGTAAGTTATATTTGTCTCAAGGTCAAAACCAGTACATTAAATATTTATATCCATAATGAAACATATAGGGTATTTTCGTTCGCCTTTTGATGCTGTGTAATATGAATATTTGCAGAGAATCAAATAGCTTACCACATAAAGTAAAGAAGGGAAGTACAGATGTGAACATCATTCAAGGCTCACAAAATTCATGTGAGAAAGAAAGTGGTGAACATATGGAAGCCTCTGATAACTTGCACAAAAAGTCAAAGTTGGACTCTGAAATTGTGCAAATCAAGAATTCAAGTAAAGGAGAACCTCATGACAGCAAAGTTACCAACAACACAAATAAATCCAACCAATGCAGTGAGAAAGAAAGTGGTGAAAGTAAAAATGTCTCTGATAACTTGCAAAAAAGGTCAAAATTGGACTCTGAAGTTGTGGACATCAGTAATTCAAGTAAAGAAGAACCTCATGATAGCAAAGTTGGCGAAAACACATACAATCCCAACCAATGCAGCGATATAGAAAGTGAAGAAAGTAAGAAAGAGTCTCATAACTTGCAAAAAAAGTCAAAATTGGACCCTGAAACTGGGCACATCAGTAATTCAAGTACAGAAGAATCTCATGATAGAAAACACAACCAATTCAGCGAGAAAGAAAGCAGTGAAAGTAAGGAAGTCTCCGATAACTTGCAAAAAAAGTCAAAATTGGACTCTGAAACTGTGCATATCAGTAATTCAAGTACAGAAGAACCGCAAGATAGCAAAGTTAGCGAAAACATATTCAAATCCAACCAATGCAGCCATAAAGAAAGTGGAGAAAGTAAGAAAGAGTCTGATAACTTGCAAAAGAAGTCAAAATTGGACTCTGAAATTATGCACATCAGTAACTCGAGTAAAGAAGAACCTCATGGCAGCAAAGTCAGCAGCATCGCAAATATACCCAACCAATGTAGTGAGAAAAAAGTCGGTGAAAGTAAGAAAGTCTCTGATAACTTGCATAAAAAGACAAAATTGCTCTCTGAAATCATGCACACCAGTAACTCAAGTAAAGAAGAACCTCATGACAGCAAAGTTAGCAAAAACACAGATAAAGCCAACAAATGTTGTTCTACTTTGGAACCGGTTAGCAAGGTGGCAGATGATGTCATCACCTTTATAGGAAGTCCTGTTGATCAAATAGTCAAAGAAACCGAAAGTTCTACTGGCAACAGTATCACGGTTTCTGATAGTGATAGTATGAAGCAGGAAGATATGAATGGATCTTGCAGAGCCGTTGATAAGCTATCAGTTTGTTTTGAAAAAGAAAATCAAAATTCTAAATTTCAGGCGCCACTGAAGGTTTATCGTCATAAAAAACGGTCAACTCCAACTAAATCTACCTACAACAAGGTGAATTCACTTGATTATGTTTTTAGTATGATTTTTTAAATCATTTTTGTACAGAGAGTCTTTTGGTTCAAACCCAACACGACTGACTTGTTTCTACTCGTATACAGAACTTATCCATTTAACTTAACTTATGAAGACATAATTCAATTCTGAACTGTACCAATTTTAAATTTGTTACATAATTTTTGGCTAGTTTCAGGAATGTTTGAAGGATTTGAAAAAAACATCAATCATTAGTCAAAGTAAAGATGAAAGGGTTGATGGAGAATGCATGGTCCCATCTAATGAGAATAGATCACTCACAATGAATCATATCCCTGAAGACTTTAATTCCATAGTGGATGCAAAGAGGGTTGAATTATCAGATGCTGCCCTTCGAGCTCTTTTAAGCAAAAGACAGAAATTGGTAGGCTTTTCTACTAAAAATTTAACCATTTTGTTTTACGGACTCTTAATAAGTGATGTGCACATCACTTATTACAAAAGGTATATTATTTCAACAATAATTATTTTGAAATAAAATGATTTAGGTATTTTTTATGCTATTTCTTATTTACTTCTAGGCTTAGTATCTGTCATGCTAAATAGCCTTCTTTTGGCTCAGATATTAGCAAGAGTTTATTTTATTGCAGTATGATCAACACATTGCAGAAGGCGAGTTGACTTTATGTGACAAAAAGATTCAGGCGATCATGCATGGTGGTATGTTTTTTTTCTTCCTGGTGCCAACATTATGTTCTTCTTCAGCACTTGCTAATTATCATTGATTTTTTATAATTTATTATTTACAACTATTGCCGTTATGGAGGTGTTTGGACAGGCATTCTCTAAGGTAGTTATAAGTTATAACAACTTGAATAATTTAACCTTTATCTCAATAATCATAATCAGTTTTCTTACAGCAACTTGTACTTGGTTCTGTGATTCTGAATATTTTGACCCTAATTAATCATAAACAAAAAAAAGATCTATTTTATTCGTTGCCAAAGTCGTATCTTGAAGGTTCTTATGCCAATATGTCTTTTACTGAAATGTGGACTGTTTATTTTGTTTCCCTGTATGAAAGGTGTTGGAGATTGCTTGGGTTTAAAGCTAGAAGCTGTTATTGAATGTTGCAACGAGATTTGTAAGCAAGATGACATGCAAACTCAACAACATACTAATCTGCATGTTTCTAGAAGCTCGCCCTTATTGCCAGGAAAGAGCCTGTCTGAAGCCCATCTCACTTTGAGAAAAGCATGTCAGGCGAGTCTGTGTTGTTTAACTTATTTGATTGACATCAGAAGTGGTAAAATGGGCGGGTTGGGTAATGGGTTAAAAGTTAAAACAGCTCAAAGTGGGTAAATTTTGGTATGGGTCGAAACATGTTTCATCGAGTTGGTTTTAATACACATTTTTGCTCAAAATGTTTCACTTAATTTTTTAAATAAAATTCATGTGCTAAATATGGTTAGTGAATAATCTATATTTTCATTAATAAAATGATTTAAGAGGTTTTATGCATTAGAGTGACACTTTGATGGGAGATTTTGACCCATTTGACATGTTTCTGTTTCATCCATGTTCTTTTATACAATCTGAATTTAGACCAATTTGTAGTTAAGTTGGTAGAAATAGCTATGTCCACCTCTAAAGAGGATCCAAACCGACGTGTATTTTTTCTTTTTACATTCCATATGGAGAATTTCTCATAAAGCTGTTACATTATTTTGTGATTTCTATTAGTATTTATGTTTAATAAACATCATAACAAAGTCTTCTTTGCCCAGGAGTTGGATGATATCTGTCTATCAAATAACTGGATGCTGCCGACATATTGCACATCACGTTCCGATGGTAAGATACTTAACTAAAGTAAACCTATGTATTTGTAAAAATTTGACCTTTTCTTTTAATTTTTTTTTTTAACAGCAAAAGATCAATTTATTACCACCCATCATCTCTAGCAAGGAACTAGAGAAGGGGACACCAACAACAAACAAGATTACACTTTAAAAAATCAATTTTTGATGAATCTTTTTTATTCACAGATCTGTCCATATATTCGACCCGTACTAAAAATGATCAAGTTTACCTGTTTTGACTTGTTGCACCACCTGGCTTTTAATTTTGCTGTAGGTGGCTATGTAGCTAATGTGACTGTGAAAGGAACTAATTTCGAATGTTCGGGTGTAAGTGGCGATCAACCAAGTATTGGTGAAGCAAGAAACTTAGCTGCATCAAAGGTGATCACAAGATTGCAGCAAATGGCCAATGAGATAAATACTGCTACTTTAGTTTAGTAAAAATTGCCAGTAGTTTAATAAATGGCTGAGGAAGATAAAAAAAGACATGTGAAGAGAACACTTGTACAGTAATCATTCACTATTCCCTTTGTATTTCATCGCTGGTAGAGATTCGAATTCGAGTGTGCTAATTGCGGAACTTAGTTGCTGATTTTTTTTTATCATAAGTTGTTATAATGCTGTACTTTGGTTGTTGGATCCTACCCGAATCTCTTGGAACTTTCATATCCAACACCATTGTCAAGTCGCAAATCTTCAAATCCTCAATCCTGCATGCTTTCAGAGATCGTAGTCTTGAACCATGGCTCGATACAGAATGAGTATCACCAGTCTTCCTTTGTAGTCGTCAATAGCTGCACTACTCATAGAACTGCTGTTTGACAGTTTGAAGAAACAACATAATGTTGCTGGATCTAGTACTGAGACCGAATATCATGATCTAGCTCATGGCCTCATGCTACTAAGATGCGTAGGATCATGTCTGTTTTTAGGGCCGATGAACTGGGTGCCTAGAAGGGTGGATATCTTCGTTTGAAAAGCAGCTTTGAATAGGATCCTTGCCAAAACCGAGCTTTTTAATCGCGGGATCACTTTACAAAATCCCTCTTGCTCCTGGTGCTCTGTCACCAACGAATCTATAAACCATCTACTCTTCGATTGCACCATTGCCTCTAAAACTTGGGATCCCGTGGCCTCATGGACAAATCATCACATCTCCTCCCCTGCTTCCCTAGATCAAGCCTTTAACCTTGCCTCTATCTTAGGTCCGGCTAACCATCTCGGTAAAACACTAAAAGCAATCGTCGTGGCAACGGTTTGGGAACTTTGGAAAGCCGGAAATAGAAAAGAATTCGAGGATCATAATACACATCCGGGAAGAATTTTTCAAGAAATAAAGTTGGAGATCTACCATTAGCTAACTAACCATGCAAATCTTAGAAATTTAGATTGCGATTGTTGGATACATGATCTCTTGTATTGGTTGTGAATTTGTATTTTGCTTTCCTGTGCTTGTAAAAAAATGTAGATTTTGGACTCCATGTGTTGACATGTAAAAATAGGCCCCTTGAAATAGAAACTTATATATATAAACAAAATTTATTAATACTATGATAATTGTTATAACTATATAAACATAACAAAATTATTGTGTTAAGTTGATTATCTTATATAGTTAAATAAATCTTGATGATTTCCTAGCATTCTTGGAAGCAAAGTTATTTATTAACTTTTGGAAAATTAAATTTTAATAATCCTAACTTTCACATGTTGTCCGATAATAATCCCAACTGGGAATATTCTTTCCAATGGTCCCAAGTATTGAACTATTTTCTACCAGTGGTCCCCCGTTAAATTTTTTTTTTAATTCCGTTCGTTTGTTGCTGGTGTGGACCTGTGACGTGGCATATTTCTTCTTCCTTTTTTAATCCCAAGTATTAAGACCTTAACGTCTTGGGTTCAAAACCGGGTGTGAGCAAAAATACTTCCCAGACTGTAGACAAGGGTTTTCCCGAAAATAACCTGTTTTCCTCTAGAATTGGAGATGAGTATATAAGGAGGCAATGTCGCTAAGCCCAAACATGCCGTTCAAAAAAACAAGTGAGGACCAATGAGATCATTACTATATACTAGTTGGCGGGATGCGCGTGTTGCGCGCTTGCTGTGGTGAACCATATGTAACGGTGTTTTAAAAAATTTAAAGAGCTTAAAGAACTTGTACCCATCGCTTGGGTGAAAGTAACATCAACAAAAACATTTCCATGCTTAAAATACTTGTACAAAACGCTTGATTGGAGGTAAATCATGATTACTATTCACTTCGAATTACTATTCATTTAGTTCTCAATTGTTTATAGGGTAATATTACACTACCTCTATCACTCCATAACCCCCATGACACCCTATGACCCCTTTGGTGGTATTTGGATGTTATAAGACTCTATAACGCTCCCATAACAAAAGACATCTTTATTGTAAAACGTAGACAGTTTAGGGTAACCTAAACCCACTAATTACTAATTGAGTTTTTTCCTTTTATAAGATACAGGAGGGAAACAATTAACCTATTCATATTGGAGACCCATTCTTCCGATGTATCATTTTTTTAAAAAAAGAAAAACACGCATTCTGAAGCTTCGCACTAGAGTCTCCCCATAATCAAATCTATATCTATATCTATACTATATAATAAACAAAAAGATTTGTCATACTTTAATGGAAAATTGGAAATAAATAATCCCAAGATTTCATGTTTGGCCGGCAATAATCCCAACTTTTAAAATAGCTCTCAGTGGTCCCAACTTTCACTATATTTACCTGTAATGGTCCCATCGTTAAAATCACTAACTCCGTTAACTCCCTTGATGATGTGGATGCCACGTAGGTTAATAGGGGATTTCGAAATTATATAAAAAAAAAATTCCAAGTCATGTGCCACGTAATCAAGGGAGTTAACGGAGATAGTGATTTTAATGATGGGACCATTACAGGTAAATATAGTGAAACTTGGGACCACTGGGAGCTATTTTAGAAGTTGGGATTATTGCCGGCCAAACATGAAAACTTGGGATTATTTATTTCCAAATTTCCTACTTTAATTAGTAAAAAAGACACTTGTCATTACCATAGAATTTTGTATTAAATTAAAAATTTAATAACTAATTATCCAAATACTAAATTCCAATATTAGGATTTATTTAGTTTAAACTTTTAATAAGTAATTATTCAAATGTAAAATTATTATATTAAGATTAGTAATTATCCAAATACTAACTTTTAATATTAATGTTAATATTCTATTGCATATAATAAGTAATTATTCAAATACAAAAATTTTATATTAAGATTAGTAATTATTCAAATACTAATTTTAATATTAACATTAATATTTTATTACATATTGTAACAGCCCAGGCCCGTCGCACCAAGATATTGTCCGCTTTGGCAGCCGGCATGCCCTCAGACATCCGCCCCTCACAGATTTAAAACGCGTCTTGATGGGGGAGGTATCCACACCCTTATAAAGTAGTGCTTAGTTCTCCTCCCCACCAATGTGGGATGTTACAGTCAATCTTAAACTCAACTGACTGTTGTTGAATAGTCAATCTTAAACTCAACTGACTGTTGTTGAATAGTCAATCTTAAACTCAACTTGATTGTTGTTGAACAATCAATCTTAAACTGAGCTTGAACTGTCGATGAACAGTTGATTTACATTAAACTGGAACTGTTTTTGAACTGATAAACCTGTGAACTCACCAACCTTTGTGTTGACACTTTTTAGCATGTTATTTCTCAGGTTGCAGATGTTCGAGTATCACGAGTACGCATGCATGGGTCTTGAAACACTTTTAATGTCTTTGAACAAGCCACGTCACCTTGGGTGACAAAGATTTTACATAAGTACTTTTATTGTATTTACGCTTCCGCAGTTATAAAACCTAATTATATATTTTAATGAAATATGAAACGTTTTTATTAATTATTGGTCCTTTGGTGTAACTAATGGACGGCGATCCTGGTTTGTCACGCTCCCTACGACGCGTTATCGCGCGTGGGATTTTTGGGGGTGTGACACATATATATTATATTTTATTAAAATAATATATTTTATCGCATATACTTTATTACTTTAATATTTACTAATGCGTATAATACTTTATTCATAATAATATTTTAATTAAATATTATAAATATTTTTATTATAAATGTAATATAAAATATTTTATTCTATTTAATTTTATAATTTTTTTTTTTAACTTTAGTTAAGTTTAAATTCAAATTTAGCAAGTATTTCATTTTTATTTCATTTCAAAAAAAGTAAATAAAATTCTTATTTTCCGTGACTAGATTTCTTTTTAACTGCAAACATCCGGTTACCCGGTGGTATCATCATGGCAAACATGTTACCCATGACACGTTACAACCGCAGTCCGTACGAGTAACTAAGACCTATGTGCTGCCCACCGCTTAAATGGTCACTCTCATAAAACCTCTGATCTATAATTACTGAGAAACTTTTAGATAGTTATAAAAATATATCGTAGATTATGATTGTATTTAGGAAAATTGGATTAAAATAATCCCAACTTTTACTTATTGGCCGGCAATAGTCCCACGTTTAATAATCCTCTACAACAGTCCCAACTTTCATCCAAATTTTTTTTAGTGGACCCGCCGTTAACTTTTTTAACACCGTTAAATGTATGCTGACATGGCACGCTGACGTGTAATACTTGTTTTATTTTTTAAATCTTTAATCCACATCATGTTCCATGTCATATTTTTCATTAATTCACAATTAAAAAAAAATTGATACATCCAATATAATCTGAAAATCGATCCAGCAATATCCAGAGGAAAATCTCTAAGAAGACGAACCCTAAACTTGTCTTGCTCAAAAATTGCACAAATCGAGCTTCACCCCCCTTCAAAATCGCTAAATCGAAGGTCGCCCCCCCTCCAAATCGCACTATTCGTCGTCATCTGTTTCGCGCAAATCAAACCATTGAAATTAAGTAAACTACAATTACAAAGGAAAAAATTCAAATCAGAAAGTGTTTTGATGGAAAAGAAATTGGTCATTGCAAGCTTCAATTTCAAGTTCTTGTTCTCCTCCATTAGCACCATCTTCTCTTGTTCCCCTCCATTAGCGATTCCATTAGCGATTTTGAGGAGGGAGGGAGTCCGATTTGTGCGATTTGGAGGGGGGACGACCTTCGATTTACTGATTTTGAAGGGGGGTGAAGCTCGATTTGTGCAATTTTTGAGCAGGACGAGTTGGGTTCGTCTTCAGAGATTTTCCTCTGGTTCGAGATCGATCTTACATATTTAGGGTTATGGATATGGATTGCTGGATCGATTTTAAGTTTGTAATGGCTGTATCATTTTTTTAATTGTGAATTAATGAAAAATATGACATGGAACATTATGTGGATTAAAGATTTAAAAAATAAAACAAGTATTACACGTCAGCGTGCCATGTCAGCATACACTTAACGGTGTTAAAAAAAATTAACGACTGGTCCACTAAAAAAAAATTGGACGAAAGTTAGGACTGTTGGAGGGGATTTTTAAACGTGGGATTATTGCCGGCCAATAGGTAAAACTTGGGATTATTTTAATCCAATTTTCCTTGTATTTATAGTTTTTTTTTTAGTTACCTTATTTTTTTTTTAATTCAACAGTGTGACACGGGGATAAAAAAAAACTACTATTCTCAAACAAATAATCCCTCTCGTGCCGTCGTTGGAGAACCGCCTAAATCTCCACCACCGCTGGCTGTCGTCTCCGATCGTCTCTTCCACACAAGCAGCATCAACACCTACGCTTTATTGCCGACTCTCTCTCTCTCTCTCCGTTTGTGACTTTTCTTCCCGTTCTATTACTTATCATTTCATTATTGTTTACCAGTGATTAAACATGTATAGAATTTGGTTGATCATCTAGGGTTTTAATTCCGTCTAAATGATTTTCTCTTTAGCATTCATCTACTATATATGCATTGCATTGATTTCTAAAAGCAGATAAACATCTATCGAGTGTTTGTATATATGCATAAATGTGTTTAGGATCGGCTTATTTTGATACGATTTTGGTAAAATAAGTTGCTCATAATGCTATTTAGTATTTGAATACATGATCTTATTAGGATCTATCAACTTTTTACTAATTATTTTTCTTATACTAGATGCATGGAAGAATCAAATATAAATTTTTAGTGTTTGAATTATTGAATACATGATCTCATGCATAATCTTAATTTCCATTGCAGTCTAGATTGGAAAATGGCAGCAGCAGAAAGTAAAGTTCCAGCCATAGGTATCGATCTCGGTACTACTTACTCTTGTGTGGCTGTTTGGCAGCACAACCGAGTTGAGATCATAGCAAACGATCAAGGTAACCGAATCACCCCCTCGTATGTTGCCTTCAACGAAACCGAACGTTTGGTCGGAGATGCTGCCAAGAACCAGGCTGCTTGTAATCCCACCAACACCATCTTTGGTTAGTGATCATCTTTCATTCTTTCCACTAGCTTTTGTTGTTTTAATTTCTAGTCATTTAGTGTTTAAACCGCCTTACATGATGAAATAGATGTTAAAAGGTTGATTGGAAGAAGAGCAAGTGACAAAATAGTTCAGGAAGACATGAAACTCTGGCCTTTTAAAGTTGTGTCTGGGAGTGGTGACAAGCCAAAAATTGTAGTCAAATACAAGAATGAGAATAAAGAGTTTGCTGCTGAAGAAATATCTTCCATGGTTTTAGCCAAGATGAAAGGTGTAGCCGAGGCATTTCTAGGATCGAGTGTCGAAGAGGCTGTCATCACGGTTCCTGCTTATTTCAGTGATGCCCAACTGCAATCAACAAAAGATGCCGCAACTGTTGCTGGACTCGAGGTTCTTCGCATGATTCACGAGCCTACAGCTGCTGCAATTGCTTATGCACTAGATAAAAGAGCTGGCATACATGGGAAGATTAATGTGTTAGCTTTTGACTTGGGTGGTGGTACTTTTGATGTCTCCATTCTCACCATTGATAAGGGCGGGCTCATTGAGGTTAAAGCTACGGGTGGTGATACGCATTTGGGCGGTGAGGACTTTGATAACAGATTGGTTAGTTATTTTGTAGATCAGTTCAAGAAAAAACACAGAACAGATATCAGTAGGAACCTAAAAGCTTTGGGCCGGTTGAGGGTAAATTGCGAAAGGGCGAAGAGAATTGTTTCAACAGCATCTCAGACCACAATCGAGATTGACTGCTTGTTTAACGGAATAGATTTTTCTGCGAGGCTTACCAGGGCTAAATTCGAAGAGATAAACATGGAACTGTACAAGAAATGCATGGATACTGTGACAAGTTGTCTGCAAGACGCGAATATGAGTAAGGCTAGCATTGATGAAGTGGTTCTTGTTGGTGGATCGACCCGGATACCTAAGATAAAAGAACTGTTACAGGAGTTGTTTAATGGAAAGGTACTCTGCCAAGGGATCAATCCTGATGAAGCGGTGGCCTATGGTGCTGCGATTCTAGCTGCAAACTTAAGCGGCTTTGGTGATGGAGCTGTGATGGCTCTACAGCTAATTGATATCACTCCTTTATCTCTTGGTGTGGGTTTACATCAAGATGTTATGTCTGTTTTAATTCCAAGAAACTCACCTATTCCAACCAAAATGGAAGAGACATTATGGACAGTTTACGACGGGCAAACTTCCATGGATCTTCCAGTGTATCAAGGTGAGAGATCCAAGTGCACCGAAAACAATCTTTTGGCACAGTTTTGGCTGTCTGGCCTCCCCCCTGCTCCCCGGGGCGTAGTTTGGGTGACTGTATGCTTTGAGTTAGATGCCAATGGGATACTTCATGTCTCAGCCAGAGAGATAACTACTGGAAGCAACAATGCCATCAAGATAACTAACAATTCCGGTTTGACAGAAGCAGAGATTGCGAAGATGATCAAAGATGCTGAACGGTATAAGTTGGACGATGAAGCACACATCAAGAAAGTGATGGCCCATAAAGCATTAACCGACTATGTTTACAAGCTAAAAGCTAACGTTCAGGCTTACAAGGTTCGAATGAGGTTTGGAGAGATGACGCTTGGCGTAAAAGACTTGGAAGACATAGACCGACAGCTTGAGAAGGCGATCGAGTGGCTTGATGAACACCCTGTTGCTGAAATTTTGGACTTGGAGGACAAGGAAGATGAGCTTAGGACATATGAAGAGTTACTAAGGTAAGCTTGCATTAAAAACTAAGTTGCTGTCTATGCAAACTTATAATTAGGTGCTTTTTGATCCCTATTCTTTTGTTTTTGAAGAGTTTCAAGGTCCATCAGAAAGGTTGAACAAGTTTATTAGTAATCATTTATATATTTATTAAGTTTCTTATAAATCTTAAAAGTCCATTGTGTTCAGTTTATACTTTCTGCAAATGCTGTTTTAGAAATTGGTTCTAACAGTAACATGTCTACATTTTAATGTTACTGTAGTAATGAAAGTAATAATATTAATATTATTTTAATACATGTTATCATTTATATAAAATGCGTAAAATTCATATTGGTTATTCATGTCTTTTGTTTTAGGACAAATTATATTTTACGTTCTTTAAAAATTATTCAAATTTCATTTTTTGTACATAATTTATTAAAAAAATAGTGAATTAGAAATTTGGTCCTTTAAGTTTACACGTTTTGCAATTTTTGTTCTTTACCTTTATTAATATAAAGGGCACTCGGTATAATGTTTGTAAGTTCAAAGGAACATTATAGCTTAAGTTTGTTAAACTGAAGAAAAATTTCAGCTTTTTTAGCTTTTTTTTTTATCCGAGTGAATTTTTATTTTTATTTTTTTTAGGTTGTGCTGGCAGCGATTTACTGATGTGTTGATTTTTAGATTTTAATTCGAAGCATAGACCATTTTTTCCTTTTTTACAATTTTTTAAATTTTCTTTTTCACATTGTGAGCTTTTGTGCTGGTATTATTTTTGTGTTGGTTTTGTGCTCTTATAAATTTTCAACTAAAATATAATGTATTAAAAGTAGTACATCATTTAATCATGGAGTAACGTAACACAAATAATTATATTTCAAGTAAAAGTTAGTAAAAAATAAAAAAGAATAAAACATTATATCATTAGAAATGTTATAAAGTCTTAGCAAGATTTATAGTTTTGAACCACTTGAAATACATTATTCACCGATAATATATGAATCATCCTTGAAAAATAGGTGTGAAAATAATGGACCATTCTCTGAGGACATTAATCCATGAAAGAAGCCCAAATCACAAGCTGATTTAGACACCGCATGTAGTGCTTTCATCACTATGATAAAAGGTCTCATTGACGTACCCATCTTTGAGGCTGAAATTCACTAGAGGGTGAGAGCCAATCACAATAAATGATGAAATAGAAGTAGAACTTAGGCTCTACTTCCTTCATTGAGCTCGGAAATCCATTTGACGCATTAAAAGTGTGCGTTTTCAAAGTTGATTTTAAACAACAACTCCTCTTGATATTTTTAAATATTTTGTTAAGTATAAAATTTAGAAATTTAGATTTAGATCCGTTTTATAGAAATACAATTCGTATGAAAAATAACTAGTTTCTTGATATTTTGATTTTTAAGAGTGGTTTCGGGCATAAACACTTGGAAACCGGAATTTGGGTTCAGGTTAATGTTGTTGTGTTTGAAAAACTAGATTGAAATTCGGGGCCCGATTGGCAAATGTGAGTACTGATTGCGGTGTAGTCATGTTGGACATGTTAGGCCGATAATAACGACCCTAATTTGACGGATATTGATTCTGGTTATGTGATAGTTGGTTTGGATCATTAAATTCATGATTGTCAAGATTCATGACAGAGTACAAAATAAATATTCGATTTATGAGTTTGAAGAATAGTAGAAGAGAAATTGTGTGGGTTATATTTTTTATTTGGTATCTTTTCTATAGGATTTAGTTAAAATCAGTGTTTTAAAACCAGTTCGAACCGGTTCAATCGGATTTTTTGGAGGTCTCTGGTTTTTTATATCCGGTTTTTTATAGGTTTTTTACGAGATTCGAACCGGTCGGTTTTTCTGGTTCTGACCGGTTTTCCCCGGTTAAACCGTTTTCTTATTTTTCTTTATTGAATTATTTTTATTATATGTGTATACTTTATTGTTACTTTTTTTAATTATTTGTGAACTATAAAACTTGTATTTTCTTGTGAAATACCTATTTAGTATTATTCTTGAGTGAATTAAAATTGTATTTGTAATTATTTTTGTTGGAGTGTACAAGTTAATTAGCTTTTTTATATAAATATATATTAAATCCCTAACCGGTTGAACCGGCCCCGAAAATATTTTCGTTTCAACTTCAAAACCGATTTTTAAGACGTTGGTTAAAATTTTATATGATTTTCTTTAATAACTACTCAACAAGAGCCATTGATACCCATCGCTGAACCCACTTCGACGACCAGGAGGGCGATATTCCATGGGTATGATACTCATCTTTTCTTTTAAACGACAATATATTGAACAAGAAAGCGAGAGGCTTATACAAAAACCAAGAAAAAAGAAAACGGACAAGTAGCAAAGGGCATTTGCGTATTTGACCCAATGATACTAGGATGATGGTTAGAGTTAAGGACCTTGAGGTCTCAAGTTCAAACATAACTCAACGAGTTTTTTTTCTTTCTTTTCAAGTAGGTTTTCTCCTTGATAATGTCCTTAGGCGAGTCAAGAGTGTTAAATTCAGTATGTACGATTGCAATCCTGTCTTAAGAAGACTCACTTAGATATTAAAAATTTAGAGGTAGTTACAAACACCTTTAAAAAAACATGCAAATATGTTAAAATTGTTTCAATCTATTCATTTTCACCATTTAAGTCGTCGATCAATTAAGGATCCACAAATAAGCTAAGGTTTTTATTTCACCAAAAAGTTTTCCACCGTTGTCTTGGTTATTTGGGATAATATTGTTATATACTAATGGCATCAGGTATACGGTTATAAGTTAAGGATGTGAGTTCTGTCTCGTAGATAATGACTAGACGCAAATGAGAACTAAGAAAAGAGGGGATACCCATGTGAGTTGAGTTCAACTATTTACGCACTAGGTACAAGCATCACCTCTTTCTTTTCTCCTCTCCACGACATGAAATAACCCACACCTCCAAACTCACGTGCCTACTCACCCCATGCGTGGATGGTGTTCCACAACATAAACGAAACTCGCCCTTTCACCCATGCCGATATACCACATATCGCTTGTATCATGTTTCTCTTCCTTTGTAGGCTTAGAATATATTTAAGGGGTGATTTTTTTTAACGATAAGTCTAGACCATTGACTGCCATTGACACCACTTAATCATCTTCATTTCTGAAACAGAAATTACAAGATGAAGAAGATGATTGATGTTATTGATTATTGAGAGATTGAGATTACAACAAGTTAATTCGAGCTTATATGCTAAACCCGATTAACTAACTCTAACGGTAAGAAATAGAAATATACGGAAATGACAACATTAGTCCCTGCACTTACATAAACTATACAATAAGCACCTAAACTAATTTTATTAACTAAACTAACATTCCCCCCCTTAATATCAATCTCTTGCAACAAGCTAACACTGCCAAATCAGCTCTTATCAAATTTAACTCAGCATTAACACCATGTGCCAGAGATCCAATGGATTTACACACACTAGTGTGCCAAGCTACCTTCTTTAAGAGCTTTATCATAATTCCAAGTTATCAGCCTGCTGCCTTGAAGTCTTGAACTCCAAGAAGTCTTCTCATTTCCTCAAATTTTTGCCTTGACAATGCTTTTGTCATAGCATCAGCTTTCTGCTTGCTACCAGCAACAAAGTCAACAAGAATTTGACCCTGTTCTATACATTGTCTAATAAAATGATATCTTAAACTGATATGCTTTGACCTGCCAAAGAACACAGGGTTTTTCATTAAAGCTATGGCAGATTTATTGTCAACATAAACCACCACAGGACCTTGATCTTCCCCTGTAATCTCTTTGACTAATCCCTTCAGCCATAAGGCTTGACAAGCTGCTCCATTTGCAGCTATGAACTCAGCTTCACAACTAGACAAAGCTACAATTTTCTGTTTTTGAGAATGCCAGCTTATCAAAGAACCATTAAAGAAGAAAACATTCCCAGAAGTGCTTCTCCCATCATCACTATCAAACATGTGATTGCTGTCACTGTAACCTATAAGACCAGGACCCTGCACTTTCTTGTACTCAATCCCATAATGCAGTGTTCCTTTAACATACCTGAGTATGTGCTTTACAGCTTTCACATGATCTTCTCTAGGACTCTGCATAAACCTGCTTACAAAACCAACAGCAAAACACAAATCTGGTCTTGTTTGAGTTAGGTACCTCAAAGAACCTACAATCTTCCTATAGCCACTGGCTTCCACAACCTCACCACCCTCTTCTTTCCTTAATCTTAAGCCAAATTCCATAGGAATCTTAGACTCATTACACTCTTCTAACCCTGCTAACTTGATCAATTTCTCAGCATAGGCAGATTGCTTAATGATTATGCTGCTATTGGTTTGTTTAACCTCAATTCCTAGATAATAACTCAGCAGTCCCAAATCTGTCATCTGAAATTGCTCCTTCATTTGACACTTAAATTTTTCAATTTCCTTATGACTATTTCCTGTCAATAAAAGATCATCAACATACACAGCTAAAATAACTGTAGAACCATCAAGTTTTCTGATATAAACTGCTTGTTCTAGTTGACATCTTTTAAATCCTAACCCCTTAAGAACTCTATCCAATTTCACATTCCAAGCTCTGGGAGCTTGTTTCAAGCCATACAAGGCTTTGTCTAACCTGTAAACTTTATTCTCCTGTCCTTTCTTAATATACCCTTCAGGTTGATTGACAAAAACTGTCTCACTTAATTCTCCATGCAAAAATGCTGCCTTTACATCTAAATGATACACCAACCAATTCATCTTAGCAGCATATGCCAATAGCAACCTAATGGTTTCTATTCTGGCCACAGGAGCGAATACCTCCTCATAATCAATGCCTAATTGCTGCACATAACCTTTTGCAACTAATCTTGCCTTGTACTTAACTAAATTTCCCTTCTCATCTCTTTTAATTTTGAAAATCCATTTAAGTCCAATAGCCCTTTGACCCTTAGGCAAATCAACTAGATGCCATGTTTTATTCCTCTCTATGGCACTTATTTCCTCCTTCATAGCTTTCCTCCATTTCTCACTTTTCATAGCCTCACCTACTCTAATGGGTTCATCCTCTTGGGCCAACAATAGCTCAACCTGCTCACTGTCTTCCTGCCTGCAAGCCAATTGTTTAAGCCTATTGTCAAGAACAAAGTCCTTAAGGTGAGTTGGGACAACAGTTTTCCTACCAGTTCTTCTAACAGGAACATCATGATCACTACTAGAACCAATATTTGCATCACTACTAGACACAGAATCTACTTCTATATCCTCATGAACATTATGTTCATCCTCACTGTGATCATACTCAAAATGGTCCTCATGCTCATTATGCTCATCCTCACTGCCTGATGAGTAAAACTCAGGTTCTAGAACTACCCCAGGTTCACTCAAAACTGCAATACTGTCCCAATCAATGGTATTTTCTTTAGCCTTCACACTATCACTTTCCCAATCCCATTTTCTGTCCTCCTCAAACTTTACATCCCTGCTAATCACTATCTGCTGTTTCCTTACATCTAGCATCCTATGGGCTTTTGTCCCTTCTTCTACACCCAAATATACCATGGGAGTGCTTCTATCTTCCAACTTCTTAATCCCAGGTTTAACCAGCTTAACATGACCTACACAGCCAAAAATTCTTACATGATGCAAATTAGGCTTTCTTCCTTTTATCTGTTCATAGGGAGTTGAGTTTTCTATAGCCTTAGTTGGCAGCCTATTCAACAAATACACTGAGTGCCTAACAGCCTCAGCCCAATACAAATCTGGAACTGCCATAGCCTTTAGTAAACTTCTGGTCATATTCATAATTGTTCTATTTCTCCTCTCAACCATGCCATTTTGTTGAGGGGAGTAAGGGGCTGTTAACTGCCTGTTGATACCACTAGATTCACAATAACTATTAAACTCATTAGAAGTAAATTCACCTCCCCTATCAGATCTCAAATTTTTAATCCTAAATCCTAATTTCTTCTCAATTCCTGTTCTAAATTTCTTAAAACAATCCAACGCCTGATCTTTGCTAGCTAACATATAAACCCACATATACCTGGTACACCCATCAACTATTAACATAAAATACCTATTTCCTGCTTTGGTTGATGGTGTAATTGGCCCACACAAATCAGTAGACACAAGCTCTAAAGGCTGACTAGCTTTATAATAGGACTCCTTAGGGAACTGTTGCCTTGTTTGCTTACCAGCAAGACAAGCATCACACACTTGTGTAGTATACTTAATCTTAGGCATTCCTATGACTATGTCATTCTTAGTAACAGATTCAATGGTTTGAAAACTCACATGTCCTAATCTTCCATGCCAAAGCCATGAACTATCAGTTATGCCTGCTAGAAAACACATAGGAAACCCTGTCTTTAGACTAATCTTATAAAGTCTATTTGGAGATCTCCTAACCTTCATCAAGAGTTTACCACTTTTCTCATAAAGCCACAGATGACTATCCCTCATCCTAACTTCACAACCATTTTCTGTCAACTGTCCTAAGCTAAGTATACTACTCCTTAATGATGGTATGTAATACACATTAGTCAATACCCTTTGTTCACCTGATTTCCCTTGAAGAACAATTGTGCCTCTACCAGCTATTTCTACACTAGTGAGGTCCCCAAATTTAACATTGCCAGATACATTTTTATCAATAAAAGAAAAGTAAGAGGCCATACCTGTCATATGATTTGAAGCCCCATTGTCAAGATACCACATCTCCTCACCCTGCTCCTGCTTGAACTTGCCAGGTACAACTTTAGACTCATCCAAAACCACCTTCTCTTTGCAGTCTTGGTCCAAGGTCATAAGTAACAGTGCAGGTTCCTCTTCTGCAGTCTGAGAAAGAAGAACTTCATGATCTTGATCTTTAGCCTTTAATTTTGCACATTCACTGGCATAGTGACCATATTGATCACACTTAAAGCACTTAATCTTGGATTTGTCCTTCTTGGGCCTATTTGATTGTTTGAATGAGGGTTTTGACCCTTTTGATTGGTAGCCAGAATTCTTTCCTTTTTCACTTGAATTCACTCTGTCATCATTCTTGCTGCTTTTGTTCTTGTCCCAACTTCTTTTGGCCTTAGCATCCTTATACCTATTTTGCCAATCTGAATAAGTCATCAGCAACTGATGATCTTCTTTGTTTGAACCCATTTTAGCCTTCATACCAGTCCTTTCTTCAAAGGCTTTAAGTCTGCCCACTGCTTCCTGAAATAACATTGTATCTAGGTCTATGAATTGCTCAATTGATGCCACAATTTGCAAGAATCTCTCAGGTACTGAGTCCAGCAGCTTCTTGACTAAGGTTCCTTCCTCAATCTTGGCTCCAAGATCAGAAGATCTTGTTGCCAGTGCACTCAGTTTCCCAGCAAAATCATCAATACTTTCAGTTTCCTTCATCTTCAACGCATCATATTCAGCCTTCAAGGTCTGTAATCTGGCCTTCTTAACCCTATCCACTCCAATATGCCTTGTCTTAATTGAATCCCAGACTTCCTTCGCTGAATCCAAACTGGCAATTTGAAGAATTAGGTCTTCCGGTAAGGCTTGATAGAGGTAGGCAATAGCGGCCGAGTTTTTCTTCTGATCAACCTCGACTCCTTCTGCCGCCTCTATCACTTCCCATAGGCCATGAACCTTGAAAATCGCTTTCAATTTTACTGCCCAAATCGTGTAATTGCTCGTCGTCAGAAGGGGGCATTGCAGGGGAATTGTCGTATAATTCTCCCTTATAGTCGGCCGATTCCCTCCTGGATTACCACCTCCTCCATTACCATCACTCATCGTTCTTGGTTGCGGGCGCTGGGGAGACGGTCTTCGAGGAGATGAAAGAAAACGGTGAATGATGAATCGTTTTCACGAGGATCACCGATCCCCTCTTCAAATTCAGATCGAACGTCGGCGAGCAAGGAGATCGCCGGGAGCGTCTACCTTGGCTCTGATACCAAATGAAACAGAAATTACAAGATGAAGAAGATGATTGATGTTATTGATTATTGAGAGATTGAGATTACAACAAGTTAATTCGAGCTTATATGCTAAACCCGATTAACTAACTCTAACGGTAAGAAATAGAAATATACGAAAATGACAACATTAGTCCCTGCACTTACATAAACTATACAATAAGCACCTAAACTAATTTTATTAACTAAACTAACAATTTCTCACTAGGAGAAAATCACTATAGATAAAAAAACCTTCTAATCCAACTTAAAACCTTTATTTTTTATTACGGATGAAACTTAAACACAAATCCTACCATTTTTTTTCAATGTCTTCAAATAACCCATCTTTAATATTAAAATCCTTAATCCCAAAGTACAAACTATAAATCCGCCCTATCGAAAAAGAAAGAAGATAAAGATAGGGAGTTATGTTGTTTGAGTGTTCAAGTACTCTAGAAGAATAGCATAGCAGACCTATAGTGTGGTGGACCCACCTAACCTAAACTCCCCCCATCCACATACAAAATCTAGCAGTCTAGTACTCTTTCTTTACTTTACATAGACTTCATTAATTATTGGGGGTGAGAGACAATAAACCCCATCCCAACAAACAAACCCTCCCTCTCGTTTTCCAACACCAAAACAACAAGAACAAGATCAACAATAACCCCATGGATTTATATATGATCCAGTTTCAGTAGCAGCAGTAGTACCAGTTGCACAGTAGTATGCATGTCATCATCATCATCTGCAATCCCACTTCTCTCTGATCTTCTCAGATCTTATTAGCTCCTTGTTTCTTGTCCTGAAAAGGGCTTTCATTCTGGAACCAACACCATTTTGAAAATATAATTGTTTTGATAACAAAAAAATTACAGCAAGAATTTAGTTTGTTTGCCAATAAATATTTGCAGTTGTGGCTTCAGGCAGGAGTACTAGGTTATCTTCTGATTCCGGCGCCTTTGCTGACTGGGTCGCTCACCCTAACCCTAACCCTAATCATCCTTCGTCTTCCTCTTCTGCCCGTCTTAGACCTTCTCATCAGGATCTTTCCCTGGGCTTCAATGCCGGTCCCCCCGCCGGAATATGGTCGCCGTCACCCGCCGGCCGTCACGTCAATTACGGTGAAATGGGGATGTTTGTCGTTAACCACCATCTCTCAGATCAACCGCATTCTCTTCACCACCACCCGACAGTCTCCACCTCCGCCTCCGCCGCCGCCACGGCGCTTGGCGTCGGAGTCGGAGTCATCCCTCTTTTAACCGCCACACCTTATTTCCCGGCGGAGGATGGGGTGGCGGGTAACCGGGGAGGTGGTATTAATAACAGCATTCAGTTATGGCAGACTCCTCCCCAAAGTTTTTCAAAAAAACCCATAATTTCCGATCATGTGTTCGGCGTCGGCGGCGGCGGTGGTGGTGGCGGAGGGTCGGGGTCGACGTCGGGATCTACGACGACGTGTCAAGACTGCGGCAACCAGGCGAAGAAAGACTGCAATCATCGGAGGTGTCGAACTTGCTGTAAAAGTAGAGGGTTTGACTGCGCCACCCACGTGAAAAGCACGTGGATACCCGCCTCCCGCCGTCGCGAACGCCAGCTGGTCACCACCGCCGCAGGCTCATCGGCGTCCACCTCCGGCAGCAAGAAACCTCGCCTCGCTTCTCGTACCCCGTCCAACACTTCGACTTCAAACACCACACCTTCTAGAAGCTTCGCCACTAGTTCTAGCCATCATCGTCATCAAGGTAACAAAACGTCGGCGTTTTAACAAATTCGAACCGTTCTCTTTTTTTTCTTTTTGTTGACATTATTGAATGGTTTTGTTGGATGTAATTGATATATTCTAGATGTAAATTTTATGAGATCGTTGCCGAGTCAAGTGCGTGCTCCGGCGGTGTTTAAGTGTGTGAGGGTGACCGCCGTGGAAGACGGCGACGACGAGTACGCGTACCAAGCGTGCGTGACGATTAGTGGTCACGTTTTCAAAGGGTTCCTCTACGATCAAGGATCAGTTGAAACAAGATCAGACCAAACCAACAATATTCCGAATTTATCGGAATTGCATTTGGGCGGTGGTGGTGGTGGCGGAGGGCGGAATGTGGGCTGTTCGTTGACTTCGACGCCGGTTGACCCACCGCCGGCGGTCTACGGTTCTTCCGGTGGCGGATTGATTGGTTGAAGGTCATGAGAATATATGTAATGGAATATATGAAAGGGCTTAATTTGTACATTTATTGTCGAATCAAGTTGCTTGCGACATAATCCGGGTTTTATGCAAACACCCGGCACTTTTCGCAATAGTCACCATGGGCAAAACACGTTAGATTGTTTGTCTTGTATGCTAGCGATATTATATTTTGATCATGATTTGGGTGACTGACTAGGTTCAATTCATAATGTACTTGTTAAGACGAGGAGAACCTTCATACTTTTTCTTTTCTTTTCTTTTATTTTCTTTTTACTGCTGAATAATATTGCTCGATCATCGCGGTTAACCCAAGGAGTGCAGCAGAGATATCCATTAATTTTTGTGGAGGGTATGGTTTGCCTTAAGTTTAGGCAAGAAATCAGAAAGAAGAAAGCATTAACATACTCACACATATCTCGGTAAAGCTCGACAAAAACTTGCCGAAAATTACCCCAAAGTTGGTCGATTTGAAGATGCCGAAGTGGGAGGTGTACGTGGTTTGCCGATTTGTTTGCCGAAGGTGGGTTTACCGACCCACACCTCCCACCCTTGTATATATAAGCATGTCGAAACGACAAACCATATTGACTTTAAGAAAATATATACATATTTTAAAGGGAAAAAGACAGAAATAGCCATTTTGACCATTCTTAGGACCAAAATAGCCTCTTAACTTTTTTTTCTTAAAAATAGCCAGTCAACTACGGTCTTAACGACCCTAGTTACGGTCTTGACGACCATAGGTCCATAGGCTAATCACAGTATGCCACGTCACCAGATATGGTCTTGACGACCGTAGTTACGTTCTTGACGACCATTCACTTTTTCCGAAGGGTCGTGGTCTTGACGACCGTAGTTTCGTTTTCCAAAAATCATGATTTCTTACCCTCGCCGGAAAACACCATCGGTCCATGATTTCTTGACGTTCATAGGTCTGTAGTAACAAGAATCTAGAATTCCCAATTTTGCTACATACTTTTCCTGATAATTCAACTATCTGATCATAAAGATGGTTGTGCATATGATTGTTTGCAAAGTTAGCTAGGTTTGGATAAATAGATAAATTTGTAGGAAATGCAAATGGGTTAAGCAATCGTCAGATCCATTGATTCGTAGGGTGGAGAATGGGTACCTTATGATAATCATAAGCATACACCGATTTTCGTGTTAGCTACTGCCGCATTGAGAAGATTAGATAAGGAAATTGCTAAGGGGATTTTGGATGATGTTGAGGATGTTGTTAAGTTACAGGGGATTGAGTGTAGGAAAGATTGGATTAGGGTTTTGCATGGGGAAGAAGAAGGTTATTATGGACCGATGGTGTTTTCCGGTGAGGGTAAGAAATCATCATTTTTGAGAAACGGAACTACGGTCGTCAAGACCGTAACTACGGTCGTCAAGACCACAACCCTTCGGAAAAAGTGAACGGTCGTCAAGACCGTAACTATGGTCGTCAAGACCGTACATGGTGACGTGGCAAACTGTGATTAGCTCTATGGACCTACGGTCGTCAAGACCGTAGTTGACTGGATATTTTGAAGAAAAAAAAGTCAAGAGGCTATTTTGATCCTAAAATTAGTCAAAATGGCTATTTCTGTCTTTTCCCCTATTTTAAAGTGTGGGAAAAGGACAAAAAAAACTAATCGTAAAAAAAAGAAAACCTTGAAGTAGAGTTTAGATAAACTTTATATTATCAAAACCAACTATGTTATAAACAAAGTTTGCAATAAAACATAGATAATAATAAAAATGTCGTGATAATACCCTAAAAATTTTAGAAGACATCACATTTTAAAAGTGATATAAAAGAAAAACCAAATAATATGAGTGTATTAGATATATTTTTATAAAGTTTTCCCTAATTTAATATGTAGTCTGATTGGGTAGAAGACAAAAAAAAAGGATAGAAAAATATGATAGAAGCGTAATAATTTGTGCCTTATACAGAAACATTATTCAATAAACAGGTTTGTGCCTTATACAGAAACATTGTTCAATAAACAAGTTTCTATGTTAAATTGACACAACCGGATTGCACCAAGAATTTGTGCCTTATACAAAAACATTGTTCAATAAACATGTTTCTATGTGTCTTTCATCTTCTTCGCTTTTATTAGAGTTAATTACACCTTATTTATTTAACGCTAAATTTGAATCATTGACAGGGACATTATAATTTAATTACACCTTATGGTTTCTAAAGTTAAGTAACATATTCTGGTATTAATTTTTCAATAACAATATTAAAATATTGACTCTTGTGGTTTTTGAGTTGTCATTGTATCGAATGCTAAGCCAGATTTCCATTTAATTTTTTGTTAAATCCGGATAAGATAATCAAAATACCCTTATAATTTAAAGGGATATTTATGTAATTAAATTAACTTGATTTAGAAGGGTTGTTTGTGTAACATTTTAAATACTAATAAAATCTAGAGTTAATCACACAAATAGTTCATGTGGGTTGGTGGAAATAACAAATTCGGTCAAATACAAATTTCTTTTAGTAACGACATTAAGTACTGTGGTTTCCCTATTGTTATTGTCATAATGTTGGATAATAAGCCTAACTTCTGTTAATTTTTTTTATTATATTAAAGACATCTGTCTTTTCACATTAACAGGACTAATTGTGTAGCTTAGATGGTAGACTCTTTGTGTTATTAACTTTATTTAAAGTTGAGGGACATTTTTGTTATTTTAATTGAAATAAAAAAAAAAAAGCTAAATCACAATCCTCCCTCATTCTTGAACCATACTGCAACCCACCACCACCAATATAACTCATGAATCATGATGAAATACTCCAATCCCAAGCAGTCCCTTAGGCATCAACTAAATTATATGATTAGTTATGTTAATGTGGAAAGACATATATGTTTTTAGTTTAACAAAAAAAATTATTAGAAGTTAGGATTAGTATCTGATATTGTGATAACTCAAAATCACAAAACTCAATGTTATTACAAAAATATAGTATTCAAGTCTATTATTCTACCAAACTACAGGGCCCGTTCATGTAACCTTCTTAACGGCATACAAAGGCAGCTCTCAAGCTAGCTTGCAACGTTACGAGTGTGCAAAGTGCACATCGTCCACGCCGTGTGCGTGTGCGAGAGCGAGTGTAAATACGAGTTAGAGTGCAATGTTTTCTCCTATAGAAAACGGTAACTCTAGATCAAGTTATATCTAATTACATAAATAGTTTCTTCAATTTATTAGTGTATTTTGGTCATTTTATCTGAATTCAACACATAAACTTGATGGAACTTAAGCTTAATATCCGACATTGCGACATTGTGACTTGACTTGAGTGTAAAGTAGTAGTTAGAAAAAAAGACTTGTAAACTAAATATTATTATTTTCTGAAAATATTACAATTTAAAATATTTTTTTTTTAGTAAAAAGCATTGGAACCTGTCTAAGAACCTAATTGAACTAGAATTCTTAAGGAATCAATAAACAATTAAAAAATAAAGTACACAACTTTTCTGCCTAACTTATAGTGTTATCCACTAATTCTTTCATAATATGGGTTAATATACCTTTCACCCTAGCCTTAATTCCTATGTGTTCGATCCTTGAAGTTTACCATACCATATTATATTTGAATGAGATTTTACTAACTTTATTTATTTATTTGTATTAGCTTGCCAATTTATATAATATATAGAAGCAATATAATGAATATAATTATAACTAGTGGTGAATAAATTCATAATTGGAAGTGGAAAGGAAGATGTGTGTGCCGAAAGTAAGCCTCGCATCTTATGATATTGAAGGATTTTCATGATTTGTCTTAAATAAAAAGTTTATTTTATTTAATTTAAAAAGAATTTATGGATGGTTGAGTTTATTTTGGTTGAATAAAGTTATTGCAACCTCCATATTTTCAGTCATAAATGTCAAATCCAACAGTAGAAAGTGGCCTCTCGAAGAGACATTTTCCCATGCTTAATCTTTCCTCTATTTTGGTCTTTCCTTTAAAGACGATTGCCGTAAGATAGGGCAACGGTTCAAAATCCATCAAAAATCCAACATCTAATCAAAACATATATTCAAAGAATATATAATTTACTTTATGCATGATGCGTTACATCTACACATTAATCATTTTTCTTATCACACGGGCCATATTAATCGATACGAGTCATTTGTCAAATCGATATTTTTATCTTTTAAGGATCGTTAGTTTATTTTAATGACTTGTATTGAAACAAACGATCGTTAAGTTAAAAGACATACAAGTCATATTGGGGAATACGGTTCAAAGCCCGTTATAGTGTAAATTACCGTATTGAGTTAATACAGTATGCATTACATGTCAATTATTTGACGTAATGTATTATTCTTTCAAATATTAAACCAATATATTAATTCATCTCACCATTGTTGTCCCGAAACAACACCAATAAATTTTCTTTCTAGATTAACAATCGAATCGGATTAAGTAATAAACAAAAAAAATTAGACCATGAAATAAATTAGCATATTACATATATCAGTTTATGTAGTAAGTTTTAACAAAATAATGCATAATTTCAAATAATTGACACCTATATCAATCAATAATACGTCGTTTTAAATCACTCAAACATTCAAAACCAAAAATGAAAAACAAATGGGGCGTATTCCTTTATATGACCAGTATAAGCTATATGATAAGGCGGCAATATGGTTCAATATGACTCGTATCAGATGGATCATATGGGCATATACGACTCATATGGGACAAAATGATTGGATATGAGTCGGCTATTGGCAATATGGTTCACCGATACGACCCATATTCAAAGTGTGCATGTAACATCCTTGGGTGTGTTTCTAACGGGCCTCTTATGTAAACTTACATAGTTTAATTTAGTTTAGTATTATTCTTTACATTATATTCAAGTCCCAATCGATAATCAAGAACACACAATTTGAAGAGAACTCACTTTTATCTAAGCAAGAAAATAACTCAAAGACTAGTTACAATAACTCTCATCCCAAAACCATAAACTAGGCATGATATTTATAATGAATGAGAATCTTAATTACTATCTAACTCTAACTTGATCAACAAGTAAAACTTAATTATCATTCTAACCCCTTAGGCTTTGTCCGACGTGTCAAGTCCCCTTGAGCCGACCCATAACTCGGGCCGAGCAGCATATATTACCAACCATGGTTTTAGTTCAGTGTTTTGGTTTAGATAGCTATATTTAAATTTTATTATCCTCTGATCGATAAAACATGGTTCATGTTATACGATTTGTATATAGTTATGTGAGTCGTATATGTATTTTCATACAAAAGAAGTTGCAACTCCTATGAGCATGTCACGTTGCTTAGCGCACTGAAATACAAGTAATATAACCCTATACATCATATTGGTGGACGCTATATAACCGGTGTAGAACTATACAAGTCCCTTGACATTCATGTTAATTGTTAATTATTTCAAACGACACAAGATTTTGATAACTATTTGATATAACATAATATTCCCTCATTTGATTGGATACAATATTTATGGAAATGCGTTTTCAGAAACTACTATATGTCAAAAGCCTATTTGGATGATTTTAAGAAAATCATCACAATTAGGTTATGTGTAGTGGTTGTAAAATGCCCCATATAACGCCCTCTTAGCTCTCCACCATCACCCTCAGATGCGCTATGGATCAAAATTTTGCATCCCTCAATATATCTATAGCACCATCTTGTGTTTTCTGTCCCATTCATATTTTGGTTCCTCATTTGCGCTCCGACCAAGAGGTCGTGTGTTCGAACACTACACTGTTTTTATGTTTTTGTTTTACCAATATAATCTTTTAATTTAAGAAATATGTGGTAAAATGACAAAAAATCCCCTCACGTGAAGGGAATTAATGAGATTGTTTAACGGTCGTTAGTGGAAAGGAAAGTTACGTGCAAAATTAAAAGGAAAAAGATAGAATTAGTAATTATTGAAATTAGTGGACAGAACCAGAAATTTCACATATTTATAAACGACAAAATCAGTAATTTACTCTTTTTTTGTCTATTAAAACACAAAGTAATATATGCAATCGTGTAACATAGCTCCTTAGTACTTTTCACTTCCGTACAGCAGCCGAAGGGCTCCCGTCCCAAAACAGTCTGATGAAACCCCCGGTTGTTTCCTTTTCATGACATATTTCCTGATTCCCCATCCTCTTCTTCCACTCTTGTTCCCTCATCATCATCATCCTCTCTCAATTCAGATTCTTCTTCTCATACCTCACCTCCTTCTTCTTCTGCTCATTCCATTCCTGTTCCTCCTATTTCCTCCTCTTCAACTCCTTCTCTTCCTGTTTCTGACATTGTTCCTCGCAGAACTTCAAGAGTTTCTCATAAACCAGCTTATCTGTCTGATTATCAATGTAATAGTGCTCATGCTTGTTCTCACACTGTTACTTCTGTTTTTGTTGGTGCTTACAATGTCAGTACTCCTTCTCTTCTCACTGTCAAGGAACCTACCTCTTATAAGGAGGCTTCTTTACATCCTGAATGGCAGGCTGCAATGGGTTTAGAATTTGAAGCTTTGCAAGCAAATCATACTTGGTCAGTTGTTCCTTTGCCTACAGGTAAGAAACCCATTAGGTGCAAGTGGGTTTACAAGGTGAAATATCATGCAGATGGATCCCTTGAACGATGTAAAGCCAGGTTAGTTGTCAGGGGTGACACTCAAACACCTGGCATAGACTATAATGAGACTTTTTCCCCTGTGGTTAAAATGGCCACTATTAGATGTCTTATTGCTATTGCTGCCAAACTTAATTGGGATCTTTATCAATTAGATGTCAATAATGCTTTCCTCCATGGAGATCTTGATGAAGATATCTACATGGTTCCTCCACCTGGTTTCCCTCCTACTGATCCTAATCATGTTTTGAAACTGCAAAAAATTCTCTATGGCCTCAAACAGGCCTCTAGGCAGTGGTATGGCAAGCTTTCTGATGCCTTGAAATCAAGGGGTTATGTTAGATCACCAAATGATCATTCTCTTTTCACAAAACAGCTGGGCTCTTCTGTGATATATGTGGCAGTTTATGTTGATGACATCCTCTTGACTGGTAACAATCTTGAAGAAATGACTGCTCTTAAATCTTTTCTTCATGCTACTTTCAAAATTAAAGATCTTGGCTTTCTTAACTATTTTCTTGGCATTGAAGTTCTAAAAACATCCGAGGGTCTTCTTATGACCCAGAGAAAATTTGCAAAGGATCTTCTTACTGAGTTTGATGCAGTTGATTCAATTGCTACTGTTTGTCCTCTTCCTGCTAATCTTCAGCTGGATGCCACTGCTGGTCCTTTGTATTCTGATCCCCTTCAATATCGAAGATTGATTGACAAGCTCAATTATCTAACTCATACTCGTCCTGATCTTGCAATTGCAGTGCAATTTTTAAGCCAATTCATGAAAGAACCTCATGTTTCTCACTGGGAGGCTGCTTTGCATACCTTACACTATGTTAAAGGCACTCATTCAGAAGGCTTGTTGTTTAACAAAGATCCTTCTCTCCTGCTAGAGGCATTCTGTGATTCTGATTGGGCTGCTTGCCCGAATACTCGTCGTTCTGTTACTGGTTATTTTGTTTTGCTTGGTGGCAGTCCTTTGTCTTGGAAATCTAAGAAACAGCCTACTGTTTCTCTGAGTTCAGCTGAGGCTGAATATCGTTCAATGAGACGTGTTACAGCTGAACTTGCTTGGTTGACTCGCCTGTTACAAGAACTTTCTGTCCCTATAACTGCACCAGTTTCTCTCAAATGTGACAGTCAAGCTGCCATTTACAGTGCCAAGAATCCGGTATATCATGAGCGCACCAAATATATCGAGCTTGATTGTCATTTTGTCCGAGAAAAGCTTCATGATGGTCTCATTGATCTTTCTCACATTGCTACTTCTTTGCAGCCAGCTGATCTTTTTACTAAGAGCTTACCGGGCCATAAACATCAGCAGCTATTGTCCAAGTTGGGTGTGTCATACCCTCCAACTTGACGGGGGGTGTTGGACATCAGGGGCATTTTTGTCACAACGTTTAAATATCAGGGACTTTTATGTAAATATATTTAATTTTCTGTTTAGCTTAGTAGTTAGTGTTAGTTAAGCGCAGTTATGGTTAGTTAGTTGGAGAGATTTGTATATAATCAGTTGTACGGGTTTGTTTGTTAGTACAAAGAATTTTCCCCAATCTTTCTCAATCGACAGTTTAGCAGCCCATGTAAATCCCTCTAATTACTTATTGGACATTTGCAACAGCCCAATCACACTGTCAGCCCAATTCAAATGAGGAATTTGTTTTTATATGTTCCTGGTTAACGAGATCAAAGTTACAACCAAATACATGTTTATCATTATTTTTTAAATATTTCATTAACTTTGAAAGTTCAATCAAAAACCTCATAAAATATATATAGCTCATATTCAACTTAATAGTGATATTCAAAAAGGACTTGCGGCGCAGCTTGTTGTCGGCTTACCCGCCACTTCTTTATAATTTATTTTTAATGAAAATAATCGGATACCTATTATTAAAATCAAAAGTGATACTTTGAGCACATTTTTACCACAACTCACTAAATATTGACAACTAATCAAAAGATATGTTTTGTAATTGTATGGCGTGTTTCCTAGATAATAATATATGAAATCAAGTGTATATAAGATACACCGATCAATATACACTACTAGAATCATTAACATATTCATTTTTGTTATAATTTCTCGTCTCTTTTTCATGTTAAATACCTACTTTTTCTTAATTTAAATACTATAAATTTTAAATAATTAAACTATATAATTAAATATACAAGATACATTGTCAATGCATATATCTCTCTAATATGTTTGTTACTAATCTACCATTCAACTTGTTAACATATAAATGACCACTTCCCTCCCTATAATCCCTCCCCATCACTCCATCCAAAAACCATCTTGCTTCCACACACTTTCATCCCCTTTTGCAAATCTCTCTTTCTTCTTTCTTCTTTCTTTCTCTCTCTCTAAACCTTAATTTCTTATTTTCTTCAACACACCAAAACCCTATTATCATATCCCTTTTGTGATCATTATTATATTTCAATGGGGAACTGTTGTTCCCAGAAAGAACCACCAACAGAAGACGGCCCCCCAAATTCCGGTGACAACAATGGACAAAACGACCCATCAAGAACCACCCCTCAAACCGCATCCCCATCTCCCAAATCAAACGGCAAACCGTCCCCTATCGGCACCGTCTTGGGCCGCCCGATGGAGGACGTCCGGACCACTTACACCATCGGCAAAGAGCTCGGGCGCGGCCAGTTTGGCGTCACCCATTTGTGCACCAGCAAACAAACAGGCGAGCAATTCGCATGCAAAACGATTGGGAAACGTAAACTTTCAACTAAGGAAGATATGGATGATGTTAGAAGAGAAGTGCAAATCATGCATCATTTAAGCGGTCAGCAAAACATTGTGGACCTCAAAGGGGCGTTTGAGGACAAACATTCGGTTCATTTGGTGATGGAGTTATGCGCGGGTGGCGAGTTATTCGATCGGATTATCGCGAAAGGTCATTACACCGAAAGGGGCGCCGCGACTTTGCTTCGAACGATTGTTCAAATCATTCATACGTGTCATTCGATGGGAGTTATTCATCGTGATCTAAAGCCCGAAAATTTTCTTCTTTTGAACGAAGATGAAGACGCTCCCCTAAAAGCCACGGATTTCGGTCTCTCAGTTTTCTACAAACAAGGTATGTTCGTACGTTATGCATGTATAATGGGAAAAAGACAAAAATAGCCGTTTTGACCAAGTTTATCCACTTTTAGCCGTTTGGTTTTTTTGGTCCTCAATATAGCCGCCTAACAACGGTCCGACCCTCGGCTGTGGTCGTCGAGAAGCGTTATTGGGCGACTATGATGACTTGTTGAGGACCCAGAAAGTCAAACGGTTATAATGGGGATAAACTTGGTCAAAACGACTATTTTCGTCTTTTTCCCGTGTATAATTATACGAATGGTCACACGTTTGATCATGCATGATCTGAAGCAAATGTGACGATTTAACGCAGGGGAGGTGTTCAACGATATAGTTGGGAGCGCGTATTATATAGCGCCGGAAGTTTTGAAACGAAACTATGGTCCAGAAGTTGACATTTGGAGCATTGGGGTCATGTTGTATATTCTTCTATGTGGAGTTCCTCCTTTTTGGGCTGGTAAGGTAGAGAGATTCATGTTGATTATGTCGATAATGATGAATAAACATATATGTATATGTAAAACGATGATCAGAAGTTAATTTTGTGTTGTTACAGAATCGGAGCATGGGATATTTAACGCGATTTTACGTGGGTATGTCGATTTTACGAGTGATCCGTGGCCATCGATATCTACTCAGGCTAAAGATCTTGTTAGGAAGATGTTGAATTCGGATCCCAAGCAACGGATAACGGCTCATCAAGTGCTTTGTAAGTAGTATATAAACATGAATCTAGTTATTTTAAAGGGCTTGTTACCAGAGTTTCTGAATGAAATTTTTATATGTAGAAACTGAGTTAGTTATATTAGGCAAAACATGTGTTAGTTAGTTAGTTATTATATAGTTTCTGAATTTTCTTCATCATGTAGCTCACCCATGGATTAAAGAAGATGGTGAAGCACCTGATACGCCACTTGATAATGCTGTTATGGGAAGGTTAAAGCAGTTTAGAGCCATGAATAAGTTCAAGAAAGTTGCTCTCAGGGTATATCTTTACTATCATGATTTGTTAAGTTTCTTATTTTCACACAGGAGCGGAACTAGAAAAATTTCTTAAGGGTAGCACACACATAATTTCTTTTACGGGATAACACACATTTATAAAAACTAAAAAATCCAAAATTTTCCACTTAGCGTACGAGTTTGCCACCCCTGGAAACCTCAATGGTCGCCGCTACTCACACTGGTCATTTGGTTTTTTCAACCTTTTACTTTTTTTTTTACTTTTAAAAAGGTTAAATAACCGTTTATCAAGCCATTTGAAAAGTTTGAAAAATTCAACCAGCCGTCTATAGCGGTGTGAGATTAGATTGCAAATGATGTGCGATTGATTGATTAAACGAAAGATAGGTTTTGTAATCGTTTTGGAATGTACGTACACAGGTTATCGCAGGATGCCTGTCAGAGGAAGAAATCATGGGATTGAAGGAGATGTTCAAAGGAATGGACACAGATAACAGCGGAACAATAACCGTTGAGGAGCTAAAAGAAGGGCTTTCGAAGCAAGGAACAAAACTAACCGAAAACGAAGTTAAACAACTCATGGAAGCGGTAAGATAGATAAATAGATAGATAGATGATCATATATCTTTAGTTTAAAATGAATTGAAATGAAGTTGATGATTTGGAGAAACATACAATTGAAACTGCAGGCGGATGCAGATGGGAATGGAACGATAGACTACGAAGAGTTCATAACAGCAACGATGCAGATGAACAGAATGGATAGAGAGGAGCATCTGTACACCGCTTTCCAGTACTTTGATAAAGACAACAGCGGGTACATAACTATCGAGGAAATGGAGCAAGCAATACGCGAATACGGGATGAATGATGGAAGGGATATAAAGGAGATAGTATCCGAGATTGATACTGATAATGTAAGTAACTAACTAACTAACAAACCAAAAAATAACTGCAGTATCCCATCATGCATGATAACATCATATGAATGACTGTATGCAGGATGGTCGGATAAACTACGATGAGTTTGTGGCAATGATGCGAAAAGGGAACAGAGAAGCGAGTATAAATCCGAAGAGAAGAAGAGATTCGTTTGTTCCCAACATATGAGTTCGACTAATCGTTCACACAGGCTACATATATAGTTCAAAGACATGAAGATCGACGATCGATCGAGAGGGTTCGTTGGCCGGTGTATTCGATCCTTTTGAGTCAAGAGATCATTCGGAGCGTGTAAATATTTGTACGTACGTAATACAAGCTAGCTAGGCCAACAAAGTGAAATTTTAGGAGATTTATACATGCATATATATATATATGCTTGCTGTTTACTGTTAATTAGGAACTTATAACGTGTATATCATATGCAATGCATGAATCCCCGAAATATTGTTTATTTTTTTTTTTAACGAAAAACACATACTCATTTAGCTACACAACTTCTCATCTATATCATACAATTTGCCAATGTTTAAACCTTGATATTATTTATCAAAGAGGTTTTAACCTCCTAAACCTTGAATTTACTTAAAGTTTTACATTCTTTTATAGAGAGTTTAAAAACCGTAATTTTTATCAACGGTTAGAAAATTTTCAACGCCCTAGGTTTTAATACTAGTGGCGTCTTAATTTGCTATGAATTTTGAAATGCATGCAAGTCATGAGTACATATAAATTAGCTTGAACTCCTGCAAATAATATTGTTTTTGTTGAGATTAATTTTGCATTAGATTTTAAAATACTTCATTTTGGAGCATAAAATAAAATTGACCAAACATGGGCGTTGGTTCATCCTCCTCTCCAAGCTAGTACGTGTTATTGGTTATAAACGAGGGGATAATTTTTCAAATTTTTTTATATAAAAGAGGGAATAATTAAGCGGGAATTAAACAAGGGTTTAGCCTCTAGGGCTCCGCTAAAGTGTCAAGTTGTTAATTTTTTATGACGAGAATAAAGAACATAGGTGGCATCATCTCTATTCTAAATTTATAATGGTCTTTAATGTTTAAATTATTATACATTGAATGAGTTATTATGTAACTAGAGAATATATTTTTACCATATAAATATGTATATATGAAAAAAAAACTATATTTAAAAAGATAAAACGTGTTAGGTCACGCCGGATGTCGATCACACACAAGAGAAACAAAAAAGTAATGAACACAAGAGTTTTAACGTGGTTCTTTAAAAACCGATATTGTTAAAAATACATAGAAAGTGTATTTTTATCAATTTCATATCCTCATACATTTGAATTAATTTTATGGTTTTTTGTTATTTCTTTCTAACTTGGGTTTGTTGTCTTTTTGGTTTTTTATAATGCTGATCCAGGGTTGTGGGCTTGGAATTAAGTGGGCTCAGGAAGTTATGTGGGCTTGTTCGTTGGGCTCAAGATACCGCTGGTGCTGTTGGACTTTGCCGCTATATAAGAGAAGAGTTCTTGAGAGTTAGGGTTACGAGTGTTTATTCAGCCGCTTACTCTCACTTTTGAGTCAGTCGTTTCATCTTTCTCCCTGCGTGTTAGGGTTTGTTAGGTTGATCTTCAAGTTGTCGATCAATCGCTGTGGTTTGTAGTTTATTTCTTCTTGTTAGATCATCGAGTTGATGATCAGGTTAGAGTCTTTGTGAGTGTTGATTGTACTCGCTGAGTTTTGTCAGTTGCTTCAACGATTGTTGCAGTTGTTCTGTTATTGTTTCTTTCTGTCACCGATTCTACCATAGTTTGTAACATGGTATCAGAGCTAGGGTTCGTCTAGCTCTTGATTGATTCTGGTGTCGGTTCGTCTCCCGCTGTCTCGAAGAAACCCTAGGTCGTTCTTGGTTGTTATCCGTCGGTGGTGCTGTTCGCTGTGTAGATCTGACTGTTGTGGTTCAGATCCAAGTCGTACAAGAAGATCAGAGGTCGCGGTTTGCTCTTTTTTGGATGTGCTCCAGATCTGACAACCCTAAGCGAAGGTTGTTCTAGATCTGGATTTTGGAAACCCTAACTTGGGCTACTAATCTGGTGAGATTGTTCCTCTCTACTGTATTTGGTATTTTTTATTGGTTATATCTTGTGGTTCTGTATTGTGTTCTTGTTTTTTTTATCTGTTTCCATTAGCAACTCCCTGGTTAAGACTTGGCTGCCACCTAAAGGTGGTAAGTATCTGGATCACTGGCCTGGTTTCGTTGCTAGTGGACGTGTTCTGTATTGTTTAGTTTCTGTGTATGTTTGTATGTTCTTGTGGTAGTTGTGTGATTGTTTCTGTTATCATGGCTGATGCTGGTGAGACTAGTAACTCTGTTACTCTTGTTAGTAAAATTGAGGCCTCTGACCCCTTATATTTGCATGCTAGCGACTCAAGTAGTCTGACTGTTAAATCTATAAAATTGAAGGGGACAGAGAACTATACGGTTTGGGCAAATGCTATGAAATTAGCCTTGAGGGTTAAACATAAAACTGGATTCATAGATGGTAAATGTGTTAAGTCTGAAACTGATGATGTTTTAGCCCAACAATGGGACAGATGTAATTCTGTTGTGCTTACTTGGATTCTTAATTCTATATCTGAGGAGTTATATGTGGGTCAGGTTTATTCTAGTTTAGCATCTGAGGTTTGGGAGGATCTCAAAGAGACCTATGACAAGGTAGATGGGTCAGTAGTATTTGATCTTTATCAAAAGATAAATTCAATAAAACAAAATGGTGCTACTGTTTCTGAATATTTCAATAAACTAAACACTATGTGGAAACAATTTGATGCTACTGTCCAGATTCCTACCTGTACTTGTGAGGCTGCAAAAACTTTTAATGACTTCAGTGGTTTGATTAAGTTGATGCAGTTTTTGATGGGTCTTGATGATTCCTATCAGTCTGTTAGGTCCAATCTCTTGATCAGGGATCCTTTACCTACAGTGAAGACTGCTTTCTCTGTAGTGTCTAGGGATGAGTCACATAAACTTAGCAGTGGGGTTCAAAAAAATCAAGGTCAAAATTCTGGTTTTGTTACAAAAAGTAATCAGACTCAAAATGGTTTTCAATCTCAAAACACAAATTTAAGAAGGCCTAATAGGGGTCCTAATCCTAATATGAAATGTACTCATTGTAATAAAATTGGGCATATGAAGGAGAGATGTTTTGAGTTAGTTGGATTTCCTCCTGGATTCAAACCCAGGGGAAATCAGTTCCCTGGTCAAACTAATAGGACTTATCAAGCTGATGTGGCTAGTCAGGGTCAATCTGTTAATACTTCTAATTCTCTGTTGAACTCACTTTCTCCTGATCAAGTGACTAAGTTGTTAGGTTTGTTAAAGGAAACTCCTGGTAGCAACTCACCCTCTTGCAATATGGGAGGTATAGTGCTGAGTAGTTTTGTTATGGATATGTCTGATAAGAAACAGTTTGTCTTCTCTGGTAGTGGGACACAAGGGGTGGATCTGGTTGGATAATAGATTCTGGTGCTAATCAACACATGATTAAAAGTTGTCAAGGAGTTTTTAACAAAATAAATGTTTTAGATTTAAATATTAAGGTGAAACATCCAAATGGAACAGTTGCTGTTGTTACTCATATTGGAAGTTTCAGATTAAATGATAAAGTGGTTTTGCAAAATGTGTTTGTTGTACCAGATTATCAGGTCAACCTTGTGTCTGTATATAAACTTGCCAGAGATAATAAAATGGGAGTTTTCTTTGATGAACATAAGTGTTATGTTCAGGATTTTGTCACCAGGAAAACTCTTCTGACTGGTAATCAAGTTGATGGTTTGTACTTCAGTGGTGTTCCTGTTATGTGTAATAAGGTGTGTTCTGCTAATAGTGTTTCCACTGAATTGTGGCATAGTAGACTTGGTCATCCCTCAGACCAAGTGTTATCTGTATTAAAAGATTCTCTTGTTCTAACTAAGTTGGATAGGCCTAGTCCTTGTGATGTGTGTCACAAGGCTAAGCAACATAGAGAACCTTTTCCTATGAGTGATCATAAATCCACCAAGATAGGAGATCTAGTGCACCTTGATGTGTGGGGGCCTTACAAGGTTCAAAGTCAAGAGGGCTTTAGATATTTTCTAACTGTGGTGGATGATTACTCTAGGGCTGTTTGGGTGTATTTGCTTAATAATAAGTCAGAGGTGTTGGATAATGTTAGAAGGTTTTTTCTGTTATTAAAAAATCAGTTTAATATAAATGTTAAAATTTTTCGAAGTGATAATGGTACTGAATTTGTTAATCATCAATTTTTCACATTTGTAAAAGAACATGGGATCATCCATCAGACCTCTTGTGCTTATACACCTCAACAAAATGGGGTGGTTGAAAGGAAGCATAGACATCTTCTTAATGTTGCTAGATCTTTATTGTTTCAGTCTAATATACCCTTGAGATTTTGGCCTGAAACTGTTCTGACTGCTACTTATTTAATAAACAGGCTTCCTTCTTCTGTTCTTCAGGGAAAATCTCCATATGAGATGCTGTTTGGTGTTAGTCCCCCTTTAGGTCATTTAAGGTCTTTTGGTTGTTTGTGTTTTTCCACAATTTTAAATAACAATAACAAGTTTGGTTCACATGCTGACAAGTGTGTTTTTATGGGATATTCATTTGAAAAGAAAGGGTATAAGTTGTGGAGTTTGGATACTTCAAAAATGTTGTTTTCAAGGGATGTTCACTTTTATGAAACTGTTTTTCCTAATAAGTTGCAAGATTATGTGATTGAGGGAAAAGTTAAATATGGTTTAGAAAAGGTTGTAAACTACTCTAGGTTAAATGTAAATGATAATCTGTTTGCTTGTGTGTTAAATAAGTCTGTTGAACCAAAAATTTTTAAAGAAGCTATGACTGATACTAATTGGATAAATGCCATGAATGAAGAGATGGCTGCTTTGCAAAGAAATCATACTTGGGACATTGTTGATCTTCCTTTGAATAGAAAACCAATTGGGTGTAAGTGGATTTATAAAATTAAATATAAATCTAATGGGGAAGTTGAAAGATATAAGGCTAGACTTGTTGCTAAAGGGTATAGTCAAACTGAAGGGATAGATTTTGATGAGACTTTTTCACCTGTTGTAAAAATGGTAACCATTAGATGTGTTTTGTGTGTTGCTGTTGAAAACAGTTGGCCTTTATATCAGTTAGATATTAACAATGCCTTCCTCTATGGTGACTTACATGAAGATGTGTATATGTCTCTTCCTGAAGGTTATTTTTCAAAAGGTGATAACAAAGTGTGTAAGTTAGTTAAATCCTTGTATGGTCTAAAACAGGCACCTCGTATGTGGAATGAAAAATTAGTTGGGGCTCTTGTTGATATTGGTTTTGTTCAAAGTAAAAGTGATTATTCACTTTTTTATTAGGTCTGTTAACTCTGTTCTGACTGTGTTGTTGGTATATGTGGATGACATTATTGTTACTGGAAACAGTTTTAGTGATATTGAAAAGGTGAAGTCTTTGTTAAAGGAAAATTTTCTTATAAAAGACCTAGGAGAGTTAAAATATTTTTTGGGAATTGAAGTCATAAAAACTACTAATGGTTTGTGCTTGTCACAAAGGAAGTTCTGTACTGAACTCCTTGGTGAGTTTGGGTTAACTGGATCAAAACCAGTTAATACACCCCTTGAACCTCATTATGTTATTTCTGAAACTTGCAAAAATGACTCTTCTTTACTGTCTAATGTTTCTGGGTTTCAAAAGCTTATTGGTAAGCTTATTTATCTTTGTCACACTAGACCTGATATTGCATATTCTGTGCAATATCTGAGTCAGTTTATGCATGCTCCAACAAATAATCATTTAAAGATGGCTTTAAGACTTTTGAGATACTTAAAAAAGGCTCCTGGTAAGGGTGTACTTATTAAGAAAGGTAAAAAGTTTGAATTAGCTGCTTATGCTGATTCAGATTGGGGTAAATGTTTGATTTCCAGAAAATCTGTCACTGGTTTTTGTGTTTTTTTGGGAGATTCTTTGATATCCTGGAAGAGTAAAAAACAGCCCACTGTCTCTCGTTCTTCTGCTGAAGCAGAGTATAGGGCGATGTGTGCTGCTACGTGTGAGATCATGTGGATTCTGAATATTTTACATGAGCTGAATGTTAAAGTTGCTCTTCCAATACAGTTGTATTGTGATAGCAATGCTGCTCTCTCCATTGCTGCAAATCCAGTTTTTCACGACCGAACAAAGCATTTTGAGATAGACTTATTTTTCTTAAGAGAAAAAATTTCTTCTGGATTGATTAATACAAAAGGAATTAATTCTCGAGACCAAACTGCTGATATTTTAACAAAGAGTTTACTTGCTGGTCAACATGACAAACTTGTCAAAAGTTTGGGCATGTTTGATTGTTTCGGATATCAAATTGAGGAGGGATGTCACACCCCCAAAATACCACTAACGGAGTTTATACCGTTAAGGGGCGCGACGAGACCAGGATCCACAACCACAGTTACAAATACTAAACGAATCAGGGTTAGTTCCAAACACAAATTATAAATCTAAGTTTTATACACAACGCAGCGGAATAAAATATTGTCTTAGCACTAACCACGTGCTTTACATAAACATTGTTTTAAATTCCCAATTTAGTTTAAATCAAAACAAGGATCTTCAAGTGCCATGCCAACCCGCTCCGGATACTCCTTAGCGATCTGCAAAAGTTTAAACCACGCAAGTGTCAACCTAACGGTTGGTGAGTTCACAGTGGGCTTGTCATGCATTGGCCCGGTCTCATAATCATAATTCGTGTCAGGTAATACTTACAACATAATTATTTGTGAAAAGCAATGCTCGTAATTATTTCTTTGTTTATAAATGAAGTTTCCGTGACCACGTCATCGGGTATGTACTAGTTCCGTAAAGTTAAAGGACTCAACCGATATCGCGGGTAGCTAATCCGTTGTTCCATGCTCTAAGGAAGTTTGTACCAAAGCTGACTTATTTTGTGGGGGCCGAGCCATCCCGTTCGGTGCGGGCCAAGCCATCGCGTTTTCTGCCTCCCCCGTGTCCTCTCGGGACCACGGGCAAATAGGCTGATATTGTACCTCCGTGCACTCCCCGTGCCACGGGGCGGAGTTTGTCAAACTCCAGTAGATCTACCCAACATCCCCTCGCTTTCACAAATTAATGGCACAATTAAGTTGAGGACTTTTAAGTTATAAGGCATCCTTAGAAAACATGTGATATCATATGGTTTAGACTTTAACCTACACTAGCCATATTAAAACAGTTTTTGTTTCAGAAATCGTTTATTCAGAATTCACAAGTGTTCCCATAAAACACTTCCGTTTATCAAGTGGGTGCCAAGCATCCCGTATTCTCATATTTATCAGTGAGGTGCCTAGCACTCTCGAGTTCAATCAGCATTGTTTTCGTTAAGTTATTCTGTGTGGCCCAACGGACTCACGGTATGCGGGTTAGTGACACTCACCTTTGGTTGCACAGCTACACTTCAAGTAAATCCAATATTGTTGTTTAACGAAGACCTAGAACACGTTTAGGTCTTAAGTATTAGTTTCGTGTCTAATCTTTACTTAACGTCACTATGGCCCATAACATAGCACGTTGCAACTATGACTCGACATACCGACACACGACACCAATGGTTGATCATAAACAAGGGTTCATTTGAATCAGATATCAAACATACTTCATCATGGCAAAATCATGCAAGTCATGGCATAGCACTTAAGCAATTTCACAAGTTTGGTTTTTAGGTCAGGTCTTAGTTTCGCTAGCATAGTTTCGCTAGGCAGTTTCGCTAGGTGCACGGGCAGCACTTTCGCTAGGCAGTGCCCGGTAACACAGTTTCGCTAGGCTAGTTTCGCCCGAAACTACTGACGCAGTTTCGCTAGCCTAGTTTCGCTGGGAAACTGGTTTGAACTTTCGTTCAGGTATTTCGCTCGATAGTTTCGCTCGAGCTGGTCTGGTCAGGTTCTTGGCGACACTATAGTTTCGCTGGTCAGTGTCGCTGGAAGGATACACAATTTCGCTACGTAGTTTCGCCCAGAGAACAACAGTTTCGCTGGTCGCGAAAAACATACGGATTTGCCTAAAAATCAACCTAACAGCTTCTGATCATACATGCAATTCATTATCTAGCATCCCTAGGCATTTACCAACATAAATCAACAAGCTTTAACACATTTACATGCAGTTTTATCATCAAATCACCAAAACAAGTTCAAAACCCTAAAATGGCTAAACTAGCATAAATCTCTAACCTGATTGGATTTTAAACGTAAAGTTGCTAACTTTATAATAGATCTAGCATATACAACATCTCAGGTTCAATTTCAAGCGTTATCATGAAGATTCTAGCATGCTTTTTAATAAAAACCCAAAGTAAACATAAGAACTCAAGGTTAGGACTCACGGGATGATTCTAGAGTCGAGGGATGAGATGAGATGATGGTCTAGAGGCTGAGATCTTGGTCTCTTGATGGTATTCTCGGCTGGTCCAGAAATCTCAGAGAGTGTGTGTTTGTTGTGTGGTTGAGCAAATGAGGCTACTAGGGTTTATTATGTTTATTTATATCAGAGGCTAATTTCGCTGGCAGTTTCGCTGGCTGGCGAAACTGGCTCTGGTCTCGTGTTATTGGACTGTCTTGGCTAACTACCGGGCGACACTATAGTTTCGCCCAGTAGTTTCGCTGGAGACCAAAATGGGCAAGTTTTCACATAATCAAGTATTTACGATTAATCATGCTATTCACAATAGTAAGTCATGTATTTAAATCACATTGCACATAAAGACAATCAATGATGAACACATAACACATATGGACGGGTTCGGTGATTAACCAAAGGTCGTGGACGTATTCGGCCTAGTTATGTATTAGCTACTTATAACGTAACTAACGGGTTTGTCTAACGGAAGTTAACCTTGAAATTCTCGGGTGTCACATCATTCCCCTGAAATTGGAATTTTCGTCCCGAAAATTATTCTTGTGTCGTAGCGTTCGCAGCATCAGCTGTCGTCGTTGCTATCGTCGCTGGGGAAAGAAAGCAAAAAGTTTTAGGGTTGTCACATCCTCCTCCCGTTAAGGAATTTTGGTCCCCAAAATTAAATCATACCATGAGTTTCCGTGGACGTTTGCTCGAACAGGTGAGGATACTTTTTCTTCATCTGATCCTCACGTTCCCAAGTATATTCAGGTCCACGTCTTGAGTTCCATCGCACCTTGACGATCGGAATTTTGCTACGTTTGAGGGCTTTCTCTTCGCGTCCCATGATTTCTACTGGTTGCTCAATGAATCTCAGATGTTCGTCAATTTCCAATTCCTCCAGAGGAATTATTTCGATGTCTTCAGCCAGACATTTCTTTAGATTGGAAACGTGAAACACGTTGTGAACTCCATCGAGTTCAGCAGGGAGTTGCAATCGATAGGCCACCGGGCCTACTTCCCCAATTATTTCAAACGGACCGATGTAGCGAGGATTTAACTTTCCACGCTTTCCGAAGCGTATCACTCCTTTCCAAGGAGATACCTTCAATAACACTTTGTCACCCACCTCGAACTTTAGAGGTTTTCGGCGTTTGTCGGCATAACTCTTTTGTCGATCACGCGCTGCAGCTAGCCGTTGCCTGATTTGAATAATCCGTTCGGTCATATCGTGGATAACTTCCGGTCCAGTGAGCCCTTTCTCACCTGTTTCAGCCCAACACACGGGCGATCTACATTTTCTGCCGTAAAGTGCTTCAAAAGGTGCAGCACCTATACTTGAGTGATAACTATTGTTGTAAGAGAACTCCACCAGTGGAAGGTGAGTCTCCCAATCTTTTCCAAAGTCAAGGACGCAAGCTCGGAGCATATCTTCTCATGTTTGAATCGTTCGTTCCGTCTGACCATCAGTCTGCGGGTGATAAGCTGTACTCATGTCTAGTCGGGTTCCCAATGCTTCCTGCATTGATTGCCATAACCGGGAAGTGAATCGAGGATCTCGATCAGAAATTATAGTCTTTGGCACACCGTGAAGCTTCACAATTCGGTCAATGTACAGCTTTGTCAACTTATCCATATTATCACTTTCCTTCATTGGAATGAAATGTGCAGATTTGGTTAACCGATCGATGATAACCCAAATCGCATCCGATTGATTTGATCGATGAGGTAATCCTGTTACAAAATCCATTGAGATATCCTCCCATTTCCATTCTGGGATCTTTGGTTGTTGTAGTAAACCAGAAGGCTTTTGGTATTCAATCTTGACTCTTGAACATGTTAGACACTTAGCCACATATCGAGCAATGTCGGCTTTCATATTCGGCCACCAATAAAGATTCTTCAAATCCTGATACATTTTATCCGATCCAGGGTGCACCGAATACCTTGATTTGTGAGCCTCGTCCATCACGAGCTCACGGAGATTTCCAAACATTGGAACCCAGATTCTGTCATTATAGTACGTGAGTCCATCGGACTTAATTTCAGAATGGCCATCGACACCACGCAGTGCTTCAGCTGCGAAGTTTTCTGCTTTCAAAGCTTCTCGTTGGCAGTCACGGATTCGTTCCGGTAGTCCCGAATGTATTGTAAGTTGAAGCGCTCGTACCCGACGAGGCTTTTCATATTCTTTTCTGCTCAGGGCATCGGCCACAACGTTGGCTTTTCCAGGATGATACTTAATTGCCAAATCATAATCATTCAGTAACTCGACCCACCGTCGTTGTCGCATGTTGAGATCTTTCTGATCGAAGATGTGTTGCAAACTTTTATGATCGGTGAATATTGTGCACTTCGTTCCATATAAGTAGTGTCTCCAAATCTTAAGTGCATGAACAACGGCTCCCATTTCCAAATCATGCGTTGTATAATTCTTTTCAGTATCCTTTAGTTGCCTGGACCCATAGGCAATTACTTTATCTCGTTGCGTCAACACGCAACCGAGTCCTTGGATTGATGCATCGCAATAAACTACAAAATCGTCAACTCCATCTGGTAACGCAAGGATTGGAGCCGAACATAACATATCTTTGAGCGTCTGAAACGCGCGCTCTTCCTTTTCACCCCATCTGTATTGCACTCCTTTGTGCGTTAAGGCCGTTAAGGGCTGAGCCAGTTGAGAGAAACCCTTAATAAACCTTCGATAATATCCGGCAAGCCCTAAAAATTGTCGGATCTCTGTTGGCGCTCTTGGGGTAGACCAGTTCTTAATTGCTTCCACTTTGGCTGGATCTACATGGATTCCTTCCTCATTTACAATGTGTCCAAGAAACTGGACTTCGCGGATCCAAAAGTCGCATTTCGAAAACTTAGCATAAAGCTGTTCCTTGCGAAGCAATTCCAAAATAAGACGTAGATGCTCCTCATGTTCTTCCCTTGACTTGGAGTAGATCAAAATATCGTCGATGAAGACTATCACAAACTTGTCGAGGTACGGCTTGCACACTCGATTCATTAAATCCATAAACACAGCCGGTGCATTGGTTAGCCCAAATGGCATAACCAGGAACTCGTAGTGACCATACCGAGTTCTGAAAGCAGTCTTGGGTACATCCTCATCGCGAACGCGAAGCTGGTGATATCCTGACCGTAGATCAATCTTTGAAAAGTAGCTTGAACCCTGTAGTTGGTCGAAGAGATCGTCGATTCGAGGAAGCGGATACCGATTCTTGATCGTAACTTTGTTAAGTTCTCGGTAGTCAATGCACATGCGGAACGTTCCATCCTTCTTCTTAACAAACAGTACCGGAGCTCCCCATGGAGACGAACTTGGACGAATAAACCCCTTGTCGAGTAGCTCTTGCAGTTGTGAGGAGAGTTCGTTGAGTTCACTTACAGCCAATCGGTAAGGTGCGCGTGCGATCGGAGCGGCACCTGGAGCTAAATCAATCCCAAACTCAACTTGTCGAAACGGAGGCAAACCAGGCAGATCTTCAGGAAATACGTCTTGGAAGTCGCGAACTATCGGGTAGTCATCAATTTTGCGCTCGGGATGTGTCGTGTCAGTGACGTTTGCAAGAATCGCGAAGTGACCCTTGCGGAGGCATTTCTGAGCTTTAAGAAACGAGATAATACCAGTTACTACTCCACCTTTTTCACCTTGAACCGTTAATTCTTTACCGTCTTCGAGTGGAATACGAACCACTTTTTCCTTACATAAGATTTCAGCCCGATTCTCGGATAACCAATCCATTCCTACTATAACGTCGAAACTACCAATTGGGAAAGGCATAAGGTCGATTCCTAGGGTATGGCCTGCTAGTTCTAGCTTACAGTCCTTAACTATCTGGGTAGTATCATGAAGTTTACCATTTGCTAGTTCTACCACATATTTAGCGTCTAGGGCAATCGGTTTAGCATTAATTATTCTAGCAAATTTAGTGGAAATAAAACTTTTCTCAGCACCAGAATCAAATAAAACAGTAGCAAAGAAACCGTTCAAAATAAATTTACCGTTGATCACGTTGGCATCATTGCGAGCTTCACCCTGGCCCATGACGAAAGCTCGACCTCTACCATTTCCACCATTCCCGTTTCCACCATTTCCATTGCCATTCCCATTACCATTTCCTCCACCGTTACCATTCCCACCGTTATTCCCCTGATTGCCATTACCTTGTCTTCTTAACTGAGGGCAGTCTCTCTTGATGTGACCTTGAGCACCACACTCAAAGCAGCCACGGGCTCCCCCATTGTTGTTGTTCTGGTTCTGGCCGTTGTTGTTCCCATTACCCCGATTGTTCCCATAGTTATTGTTTCTTCTGGGGCGATTTTGTTGTTCGGGCAAGGTCGCCCAACAGTCTTTTGCTTCGTGGCCTCCCTTGCCACACCTTTCACAGTTCACATTTTTCCTACAAGCACCAGCATGATGCTTCCCACATCTGTTGCACAAGGGCAGGTTACCCCTGTAGTTGCCTTGACCATTACCACCCTGGCGGTAGTTGCTGCTGTTGTTCCCTGATCTCTTGCTTTGACCCTGGGAGTTGAAAGACCTCCCAGTACTGTTTCCAATACTCTGAACATTTGAGTTTTCAGGGGCTTCATCTTCAGCTTTTCTCTTGCCACTCAAGGCAGTCTTTTCAGTAGCTTTTGCAGGTAGGGTACCTTTCTCGACCTCTTGATCGGTAAGCTTGTGAGCCAAACGAATGGCTTGCTGCACGTTTGCGGGGTTGCTGGCAGTTACCAGTCCCTTGATTTGAGGCGCGAGGCCTTCCAGGTAACGCTCGACGCGTTTGAATTCAGCATCAACCATTGAGGGGCACAAAACCTCATATTCGTGATATCGTGCAGTGTATTGCTCAATCTCAGACCCAGACATCTTCAAGTTCAGGAATTCACCCTCAAGCTTCTTCACTTGATCACGTGGACAGTATTCTTCCATGATCAGCTCTTTAAATGCTGCCCACTGCATGTTGTCAGCCGCTTCTAGCCCAACCATCTGAATCTCAGCGTTCCACCAGGAGAGGGCAGCTCCTTCAAAAGTACCAGTGGCGAATTTCACTCTGCTTTCAGCTGGGCAGTTACACATGGAGAAGACCTTCTCGGACTTCTCAATCCATCGGAGGAGTCCTACAGCTCCTTCTTCGCCGGAAAACATCATCGGCTTACAGTCCATGAAGGACTTGAACGTGCAGTGGTGTTGGTTTCCTGATGCATAAATAGTTCGGATTTTTAAATTTTAACAGTTCATGATATAATTGCTTTGTGCCTTAACCGGCATAATAGTTACCCTGTGCGGCATATGCAGCTTGGACGGCTGCCACCGCGGCTTGCACATGCTCAGCAATCATCGCTTGCAGCTGTGCAGGCGTCATGTGAATACCACCTCTTCCGTTTCCTCTTCCAGACATCTTGCTGAACAGTTTAAAGTAGCCAATGTTCAGTCACAGTTATATTCTCATACATATCCCATAATATGTATGTTAGCCAGTTCCCGTTATCCCACTATTAGTCCAGAAAATTTGTGCAATATAGAGGCGTCGTCGGAGAACGTCGTAAATGCTATCGTCGAAGGTCGGCTTCCCATACAGTCACCGTCGGCGTAGTCGTCGTAGTAGAAATCAGGACGTAACGTGTAGCATCGTTTCGTTGTCGCTTTCCCCAGAGTAGTGTGCGTACTTGCGGTCGCATTTCGTATTCGTGTGTGAAAATTTCCTAAGGTCCTTCCGTTAGACTACTTAGACACGGTCTATATATATACTTATATATATATATATACATATATCTGTACGTACTAAGCTTTTACTTACACAGCAGAGCGAGTATCCCAGGTTGGCACGTAAAAATTTTGTCTTTGGGAATTTGTTTGTTTGTTTTGTAACCAAGGTTTTCAAGTTGCAGTTTCCAAATCGTTTTCAAAAATGATTCCAGTTCTCTGCAACCTATGGCTCTGATACCAATCTGTCACACCCCCAAAATACCACTAACGGAGTTTATACCGTTAAGGGGCGCGACGAGACCAGGATCCACAACCACAGTTACAAATACTAAACGAATCAGGGTTAGTTCCAAACACAAATTATAAATCTAAGTTTTATACACAACGCAGCGGAATAAAATATTGTCTTAGCACTAACCACGTGCTTTACATAAACATTGTTTTAAATTCCCAATTTAGTTTAAATCAAAACAAGGATCTTCAAGTGCCATGCCAACCCGCTCCGGATACTCCTTAGCGATCTGCAAAAGTTTAAACCACGCAAGTGTCAACCTAACGGTTGGTGAGTTCACAGTGGGCTTGTCATGCATTGGCCCGGTCTCATAATCATAATTCGTGTCAGGTAATACTTACAACATAATTATTTGTGAAAAGCAATGCTCGTAATTATTTCTTTGTTTATAAATGAAGTTTCCGTGACCACGTCATCGGGTATGTACTAGTTCCGTAAAGTTAAAGGACTCAACCGATATCGCGGGTAGCTAATCCGTTGTTCCATGCTCTAAGGAAGTTTGTACCAAAGCTGACTTATTTTGTGGGGGCCGAGCCATCCCGTTCGGTGCGGGCCAAGCCATCGCGTTTTCTGCCTCCCCCGTGTCCTCTCGGGACCACGGGCAAATAGGCTGATATTGTACCTCCGTGCACTCCCCGTGCCACGGGGCGGAGTTTGTCAAACTCCAGTAGATCTACCCAACATCCCCTCGCTTTCACAAATTAATGGCACAATTAAGTTGAGGACTTTTAAGTTATAAGGCATCCTTAGAAAACATGTGATATCATATGGTTTAGACTTTAACCTACACTAGCCATATTAAAACAGTTTTTGTTTCAGAAATCGTTTATTCAGAATTCACAAGTGTTCCCATAAAACACTTCCGTTTATCAAGTGGGTGCCAAGCATCCCGTATTCTCATATTTATCAGTGAGGTGCCTAGCACTCTCGAGTTCAATCAGCATTGTTTTCGTTAAGTTATTCTGTGTGGCCCAACGGACTCACGGTATGCGGGTTAGTGACACTCACCTTTGGTTGCACAGCTACACTTCAAGTAAATCCAATATTGTTGTTTAACGAAGACCTAGAACACGTTTAGGTCTTAAGTATTAGTTTCGTGTCTAATCTTTACTTAACGTCACTATGGCCCATAACATAGCACGTTGCAACTATGACTCGACATACCGACACACGACACCAATGGTTGATCATAAACAAGGGTTCATTTGAATCAGATATCAAACATACTTCATCATGGCAAAATCATGCAAGTCATGGCATAGCACTTAAGCAATTTCACAAGTTTGGTTTTTAGGTCAGGTCTTAGTTTCGCTAGCATAGTTTCGCTAGGCAGTTTCGCTAGGTGCACGGGCAGCACTTTCGCTAGGCAGTGCCCGGTAACACAGTTTCGCTAGGCTAGTTTCGCCCGAAACTACTGACGCAGTTTCGCTAGCCTAGTTTCGCTGGGAAACTGGTTTGAACTTTCGTTCAGGTATTTCGCTCGATAGTTTCGCTCGAGCTGGTCTGGTCAGGTTCTTGGCGACACTATAGTTTCGCTGGTCAGTGTCGCTGGAAGGATACACAATTTCGCTACGTAGTTTCGCCCAGAGAACAACAGTTTCGCTGGTCGCGAAAAACATACGGATTTGCCTAAAAATCAACCTAACAGCTTCTGATCATACATGCAATTCATTATCTAGCATCCCTAGGCATTTACCAACATAAATCAACAAGCTTTAACACATTTACATGCAGTTTTATCATCAAATCACCAAAACAAGTTCAAAACCCTAAAATGGCTAAACTAGCATAAATCTCTAACCTGATTGGATTTTAAACGTAAAGTTGCTAACTTTATAATAGATCTAGCATATACAACATCTCAGGTTCAATTTCAAGCGTTATCATGAAGATTCTAGCATGCTTTTTAATAAAAACCCAAAGTAAACATAAGAACTCAAGGTTAGGACTCACGGGATGATTCTAGAGTCGAGGGATGAGATGAGATGATGGTCTAGAGGCTGAGATCTTGGTCTCTTGATGGTATTCTCGGCTGGTCCAGAAATCTCAGAGAGTGTGTGTTTGTTGTGTGGTTGAGCAAATGAGGCTACTAGGGTTTATTATGTTTATTTATATCAGAGGCTAATTTCGCTGGCAGTTTCGCTGGCTGGCGAAACTGGCTCTGGTCTCGTGTTATTGGACTGTCTTGGCTAACTACCGGGCGACACTATAGTTCCGCCCAGTAGTTTCGCTGGAGACCAAAATGGGCAAGTTTTCACATAATCAAGTATTTACGATTAATCATGCTATTCACAATAGTAAGTCATGTATTTAAATCACATTGCACATAAAGACAATCAATGATGAACACATAACACATATGGACGGGTTCGGTGATTAACCAAAGGTCGTGGACGTATTCGGCCTAGTTATGTATTAGCTACTTATAACGTAACTAACGGGTTTGTCTAACGGAAGTTAACCTTGAAATTCTCGGGTGTCACAAGGGATGTTAAAAATACATAGAAAGTGTATTTTTATCAATTTCATATCCTCATACATTTGAATTAATTTTATGGTTTTTTGTTATTTCTTTCTAACTTGGGTTTGTTGTCTTTTTGGTTTTTTATAATGCTGATCCAGGGTTGTGGGCTTGGAATTAAGTGGGCTCAGGAAGTTATGTGGGCTTGTTCGTTGGGCTCAAGATACCGCTGGTGCTGTTGGACTTTGCCGCTATATAAGAGAAGAGTTCTTGAGAGTTAGGGTTACGAGTGTTTATTCAGCCGCTTACTCTCACTTTTGAGTCAGTCGTTTCATCTTTCTCCCTGCGTGTTAGGGTTTGTTAGGTTGATCTTCAAGTTGTCGATCAATCGCTGTGGTTTGTAGTTTATTTCTTCTTGTTAGATCATCGAGTTGATGATCAGGTTAGAGTCTTTGTGAGTGTTGATTGTACTCGCTGAGTTTTGTCAGTTGCTTCAACGATTGTTGCAGTTGTTCTGTTATTGTTTCTTTCTGTCACCGATTCTACCATAGTTTGTAACAGATATACATCCATGAGATGCAATAAGATATTCTATATTACAAAGTCCTCAAGATTACGCTTACAATATATGCTAATATATATAGATTATGAATTATGGTTACTAAAGGGCTAAACCTTAACATAGCGGGCCAACCCCATGAGCCACTAAAGCCTTCATACCTAACAATCTTCCACTTGAAGGCTCCTAAGAACAACATTCGAGCAAAACAACATCCCATAACTCCAGCAATCTCCAAAAGAAGTCTTCGAGTCCTCCACTTTCCAAGAACAAGCCAAGACTTCATCAGAGTAACCAAAATTCATTTCCTAGTGTAGTGCCCCTCTTCATTAGTTTACTAAAAGACTAGTTGAAGCCCCCATAAGATCCAATTGTGACATGCTGGCCCTTCGGGTGGGCCCGAGCCTTAGAACTGATAAACCGACAAACCAGGAGATGCATGTATAGGCGTAGTATATCAATTAAGGTATTAGAAAAGTCTAGTAGCCTTAAAACACCTCACAAACATCACACACAAGTTGGAGTCTTGAAACATTGGTGAATAACTGAAAACTGCTATGTATCATGAATTACGTGCAAACTGGTACGTGAGTTTAGTCATATGATCATAAATTGTTATCTACTTGATTTAATTGGATTTGATGTGATAAAAACAAGGGTTATTCGCTTGAATTAATCCCAACTATCACTTATTGGCGGGGATCACTCCCAACTAAAGAAATCACCACCGCCACCCCCAACTATGAACCTAATTTCTGACAACACTCTCTCATGCACATTTTATGACACGCTATGCACATTTTATGACACGATTTTTTAACGGAGGGAGTGTTGTCAGAAATTAGGTTCATAGTTGGGGGTGGTGGTGGTGATTTCTTTAGTTGGGAGTGATCACGGCCAATAAGTGATAGTTGGGATTAATTCAAGCAAATAACCCTAACAACAATGGTAAACATATGAAAAGTTTAATCATTGAAAACAGTGACTAAAACATCAAAAAACGTAAAAAGTCAACAAAAGTCAAAAGGGGCTGCCAGACTGGAGCTCTAGGCGTATCGCCTAGAGCCACCAGGCCCTCCTAGCGATACGCCTGGAGAGGGTTTTCCAGCTGAAACCCTAATGCTCCTTATGAGTGACGAATATAGAAATTTTCAATAGGGGGGCAAAATATGTTTCAACTAGAATGGATTGGGTAAAAAAATAATAAATGATATAACTATTAAATAGATATCAGTAATAATATTTTTTTTTTGTTTTTGTGTTTTAGAAACTTTCACATTTATACCACTCAAATTAACATAATTAAGCAAATTAAATGGTTAAAAAAGTTTTGAGATTCTAACTGACAAAATACAATAATTGTATAAAAAGTTAGATGATAGATTAAGAAGTAATTATATATATTAACAATTATAATTCGTTGGATGTGAGGAGATGTATTGTGCTTCATTGCACCAGTAAATGTTTGACAGCTCATTTATCCACCCAGTAGTCTACTACACATCATAAAAATGACATACAGTAAAACCTCTATAGATTAACAATGTTGGGATCATGATATTTTATAATTTAGTGAGATATTATTATATCGATAAATTAAGAAATTATTAATTTACAGAGTTGGCTTATATTCGTGAGCAACTCTCAAATTAATGCATCGACATTCAAAAAATCCATGTTCGTTCACTTTAGCTATTTGAATAAAACAGAAACAAGGACCTTCAAAATTCTCATGTACATTCACACATTAATGAACTTGTCAAGTTCAATGTACATTGATCTAGATTGATCACTATAAAATGTCTAATGATACCGTTCGAAATCCAAGTGATGATGAAGTTGATGATAATTCAGTACATTTGGAACCAGTCACTCGGAAAGAAACATTGTAAGCGACAACAACTCTTCACAACTTTTTGTTGCAATACGAAAATACTATGCCTCAACTCTTAAGTGCAACGGGGAGATTTAAAAAATAACTCAATATAGATTTGAAGTTCACAAATAAACAAGCGACTATAGATTCATTTCTTTACTAGAAAATCCTAAAATTTTTGAATATTTTAGTAATTATTAATTTATAGTTTCGCTAGGACCAATATATTTACATTGGAATTTCAAAAGAATTATTATCTTATTATTTTATCAATTGGGGTCCAATTTTGTACTAGTCCCAAGTTAGGACCGGACAAATTATTAATTTTATCGAAGTTATTAATTTATCGAGTATTAAATTATAAAGGTTTTACCGTATATTTAGTTGTGTGGGTGATGTGCTTAGTGATGTGGATGATAGCATTTATGTCTCCACTGTCTCTCCTTGTCTCACTGATGCTCTTTCTCTCTCACTGATGCTCTTTCTCAAACCATTTTTATTCTCTCATTTCCTTCCTTAATTCAGAGATCTCTCTCATTTTATAGGGTTTCTCTCTCATCTTCTCTGATCAACAAGGGTTTACAGATCTGTTGTGCCTTAACCAATTATGGTTGCCGGTGTTTGATAACCGCCACAATAGTGTCCGCCGGTATGTCGTCGTCATGACTGTCGGTTCTCTTTCACGCATTTTCTGAATCTTCTTTCTCTCATCTTTTTAGATCAGACAAGGGTTTGCAGATTTTATTTGCCCCGACGGATGATGGCCGTCAGTGTTTGGTCGTCGCCGTAGTCATTAGCGCCGTGGTGATCGCCGGTGCGTCGTAGTCGTCATTTTGCTTGACGTCGTCGTATTTGGTAGCCTGTGATTTGTCGTTGGTAGGTGTCTCCTCTGTGCTATTGCAATCAGATCTGAGCCCTAATGTTTCATAAATTGTAAGAATAGTATGCACTTCTAAACTAGCAATGCACAAATTTTCCTTTTTTACTAACCTCCATCAGTAAATTTACCTTTATAGTAACCAAGAGCTTCTTTTTCTTTTGCTCTTGATGGGGGTTTCTTTGCTGTTTTTGTTCCAAGATATTTTGTTGTGTTAGTCGTATATTTTTTTTTCTTTTTTGAAATAGATTTACCTATTTCCTGTTCAGTTTGGTGGTTTTCCTTATATCTTGAATTTCCATTTTGATTGAGAAAATTTAAAAGAAGACTTCAAAAGGGACATATAGAGTGTATGATTATGTTGTTGGTTTATTTGTTTATTAAATCTCCTATGCATATTGTTATGTCTTATCAGTTGAATACCATGACCACACATCATCTAAGAAATAAGTTGCATATTATTAGGTTTGGTTGTGTCTTATTAAGTAACTTAAATGAGTTTGTTTATCTTCTGTTTGAACTGAGCAAAATTTTTGTGTCGACTCTTCTTTTGCATGTTCTTTTAAAGACAAAATGCCCCTAAAACTATCTAAGGTGTCCCTATAAAAGTCCAAAATACCCTCAAAACCTTCAAAATGACCTGCAACTTAATACATCTATGATTAAACTACATAGGATTTGTAGCTATGACAGAAGTGTATGGGGTGCCTTCCCACCCCATACATTTACTTTGTATACGCCACTGCTCCTTATTTAAACACATTTATGTTTCATTTTGTCATTTGTGCTCTTCATAAACATCCCATCAGCTATATTCTCGTCCCTAAACCGTATCTTACTCAAAATCCATCAAATTTTGTGCTTTTCTTTAAGAATCAAGTCCCCAGACCATCCTCTATTCGTCGGTATGTGTGTTTCTCTTGATTTTCTTGTTTAAAAGTTGCCAAGATCTGAGCTTATGTTAGATCTAGGACTAATTTATGATGATATGATGTTCTCATGAGTAGATCTAGTGTTTAATTGAATAAAGTTTGCATCTTTGGATCAAAAATGTGATTTTCATGCTAAGAATGATGATCCATGTTAGATCTAGAATTTTGCGTGGTTGCATGTTAATAAAGATTGAATCTTGATGCAAAATCTATGTCCTAAATGCTTGATAATGATAGATCTAGGGTTGTTATGCCATAAAGTCATGAGCTTTACGTGAGATCACACACAAGAGAAACAAAGAAGGAATGAACACAAGAGTTTTAACGTGGTTCTCTCAAAACCGACCTACATCCACAGACTGCACTAAGATATTCAATATTACAAAGTTCTCAATATTACACTTACAATATATGCTAATATATATAGATTATGAATTATGGTTACTAGTGGGCTAAGCCTTAACATAGCGGGCCTATGAAGAGTTCATAACAGCCACGATGCAGATGAACCGAATGGATAGAGAAGAGCATTTGTACACTGCATTCATGTACTTTGATAAAGACAACAACGGGTACATAACTATCGAGGAAATGGAGCAAGCGATACGCGAATACGGGATGAATGATGTCAAGGAAATGGAGCAAGCGATACGCGAATACGGGATGAATGATGGAAGGGATATAAAAGAGATAGTATCCGAGATTGATACCGATAATGTAAGTGTAACTAACTAACTAACTAATGAATCAAAAACTAACTAAAAACAAGTAAGATTAAATTAAAAAACTACTACTTAATTACTGCAGGATGGTTGGATAAACTATGATGAGTTTGTGACAATGATGAGCAGTGGCGGATCTAGGATTTTTTTTTACTGGGTTCACTATTTTTTTGGTAATCAGAATTCTAACAACCAAATATCAAAATTTTGGGTTTGGTCGGTTCGGGTCGGGTAAGATAGATAACACAATAACAATACGAATATTTGATGGTTTTCTTGTGAAATATCTTTCGGTATTCATTATACCTAATTCGCAATTTCACAAATCTATTAACATTTAACAAATCAAGAACCAAATTAGTTAAAAAAAAAACCTAAATCAATGAATTCATCAAACTAAAGAACAAACCCAAAACTTACTTATGCCGGATTAAAAGTAAAAAAAATTAAAAGTAAAAAAATGTCTTATAATCTGTATAGAAAAAAATTAAAAGTAAAAAAAATGAAAGAAAAGAGAATAGAACCTGAGACCCTTTGTTTAAAATGTATGTCGCATACCGACCTCAGCTTCTTTTGTTAATAGTATTGGAGGCCTTAACTTTTAAAGGCTAAAAGACCCTAATGTCTTATATCTGTTTAAAAGAAATTAAATGTAAAAAGATGGAAAGAAACGGAATCGAACCCGAGACCTTATGTTTAAAACGAATGACGCATACCAATTGAGCTAGGCGTGCTTTGGTAGTAACGATTCACTCCTCTTATTTATATGGATTCACTCCTAGAATCATATATATATTAACACTAAAATTTCGAAAGTCACTGGGTTCCCGTGAACCCGGTGGATCCAACGTAGATCCGCCCCTGATGATGAGAAAAGGGAACAGAGAAGCGAGTATTAATCCAAAGAGAAGAAGAGATTTGTTTGTTCCAAATGTATGATCGATCGTTAAAAAGTAAATGATGACAACTAGCTACATGTATATATATTTCAAAGACATGCATGAAGATCGATGATCGATGGAGAGGGTTTTTAATGCTTTTGAGTCAACAGATCATTCGAAGAGTGTAAATATTTGTACGTAATACAAAGCCAAAAAAGTGAAATTTCAGGGGATTTACATGGGTAAAATTCATGTAATAACCATTATTTATCGTAAGAACTTAAAAACCAACTTAAATGAGAGATAGTTAGGTAATTTTGTCGTTTCTTTTTAATTCCCCCACTACATTTATGGTAAATATCATATTTCTATTGTACAAACTTGTAAGAATCAACGAAAAATTATTTCAAATGAAGTTTTTTTGGGTAATTTAATATTTTTTTTAATTTAATTTCACGTATATCCACCGGATGACTTAAAAAAAAGTTTTTTTGTTTTTTTTTGCCTGTCCGACTATATTACATATATGCAACATATGAAACATACAATGTTGCATATATGCAATATTGTATTTTCATATGTTTTATATGCAACATACCATGTTACCATGTTGTATATATGCAACATTATATGTTTCATATATGCAATATTATATGTTTCATATGTTTCATATATGCAACATTATATGTTTCATATGTTGCATGTATGCAACATAGTCGGACATACCAAACAAAACAAAAAACGATTTTTGTTTAGTTTTTTATTTTTTTAGGTCGTTAAATTGCCATCATGTGTATAGACATGAAGGAAAAAAGAAGATGAAGCACAAAAATTATCTAAATAACCTTAATTCAATTGAAATTTAATGGTTTTTATATTAGTTCTTAAGTTCTTACAATAATATTGGTTTGTACTAGAACTTTACCCGGATTTACATATGCAAATATGCTTGCTGTTTATTGTTAATTAGGAACATGTATATATCATATATATGCAATGAATCCCTCACAACAAATTATTGGATCATAAGATTATATTAAGTTTATTATTGTAGTCTACGGGCCCAGTTTAGGAAACTTAATATAATCTTATGATCCAATACAATTATGCATGTTTATTTTTTCTTTTTAACCGCTACCATCTAAATTATACAATCGTAAGTGTTTAAAACTTGATATTCTTTATTTATCAAATAGCTAGGCTTAACCTCTCTTACCACTGGACTCTCATTCAAATAGATCATAACATGTTTATGGTCTGATGTAGGGTGTAAACAAGTCGAGCTGGTTCAGTTTGACTCTTTTAAACTTAACAGAGCTTGAGTTCGAACTCGGCTCGAATTCGGCTCAGGCTTGGCTCGTAGAAAATTATATAAGCTCGAATTTCAACATGCAAGTGAGTACTTAATTACTTAATCTCATGCATTTAGTTAATTTTTTTTATTGAGATTTTTTGTATAAAGTATAAACGAGAGAATAATTAAGCGGAAATAAACGAGAGAATAATCTCATGCCACCCAATTTTCGACAAAACATTTTGTTTTTCGGATGATCCTCTAAATTGTCAAGTTGTTAAAGTTAAATGAAGAGAATAAAGAACATTGGTGCCATCATCTCTGTTCTAAATTTATGTAACTAAAGAATAATTTTTATTATTATTATTATATATATAATTATATATATATAATATATATATATATATATATATATATATATATATATATATATGAAAAACTATTTTTTAAACAACGTACCGGCGTTGTGACATTTTAACTTTTTTTTATTATTTTTTCTCAACCACTCAAATAATTATATTTCATTCATACCATTACTACATAACATCATTTTTTTTCATCAGACAACCACATCACTTCACTACGGATGTCTTAGAGAAACAATTGCATATATCACTCTATTTTGATATTTAATTACATATTTACCAAAACCATAACATCAATTGCATATTTACCCAATTTTATTGTAATGACAAATATACCCCTAATTAAAAACAATGGCTCAAATGATTGCCTTTAAACCTTTAATAATAAACAAAGAGCTCATCAGTTTCTTAAAAGGATTAGTTTTTATTCTAACTTGTTTTAAACATCTAATTAAACGCACTCACCCATCAACTTTTGTTATTTCATTCTTGAATTGCTTCAGCACACACACATAAGTTTTTTTTTTTGGTTGAGTTTAAATTTATATATACCGATGGGAGGCAATAACCAATAGGGGTAAGAACTTTGGGTCCGTAAGTGTTTGGGGCCCAATTCCCTTATAAATAAAAAATGGGCCGGCCCTGAATTTTCGTACTAGAATCTAAAGTGCAAATCCCAAATCGGTTTGGGCTCTCAACCCGGTTCTTAAACCGGTTCTCAAACCGGTCAAAACCGGTTTTGACCAAACCAGTTCCCAAACCTGTTTCAGTCGGTTTTGAGTTTAGTGAAGAAACCGGTTTGGCCCAAATCGGTTTGAAACCGGTTTGGCCCAAACCGGTTTGAAACCGATTTCTTCACATGATTTTAGGCACTTTTTCTAGCCGTTTGGGGGTGGGTTTGTGCCTAAAAATTAGTATATATACCCTCTGGATGTGTTATAAACATTACCCTACTTCTCAATCTCTAAAAAAACTCTTAAATTAACAAAAACTATAACTCATTCACTCAAAATTGGTATATATACCCCCTTGATGTGTTATACAAAACGTTTCTAATCTTAAAGGTCAAACATTTCTAATCTAGTTAAAATAATTTGTATTTTCTTTGAAAATTAGCTATTTTGTAATCGTTTAGGTGTGAACTTTAGCTACTTTTGTAATGTTTTATGTTTTTATTCAATAAAAAGTATGTTTTTTTTAAGTTTTTATAAAGTTTATTAAAAAAAAATACAAAAGCGGTTCAAACCGTTTTGAGTTCCCAAACCGATTCGGTTTCTAACCGGAACCGGTTTCATCGGTTAGGAGTTTTCGTACTCAAAACCGGTTTGGTAACCGAACCGGTTTGGCCCCAAACCGGTTTGGTTTTCAAACCGATTTTTACACCTCTACTAGGAATTATCAAATCTTAGTAAGACTTATAATTTAAAGAAAAAAATAGAAGGCGATGTTGGGTGCTGTGGATGGAACATTGATGTGCATGTGTTAATGACGTAATGAAAAGAGTATGAAGTTGTGGCGGCTCAAATATGTATATTTAAACTTAGATAAGAAAAACTGGTAGTAACGGTACGTTCAAAGATAAAGAAAAACCTTACGATGTAAAAATGAACGTTAAGAAACAAGAAAAAAAATTAAGACCATCACTAATGCATCATATATAGAGCGCATTTGTGATATATATTGTGATCTGAAAGTGAGAGAATAAGGATAGAGACAATCATTCCTTAAGTGCATGTATTTAGGATATATTTAGTCCATTGTATTGGTGATAATCTAGAAAAAGATAAAAACATATTATATTTGACAGTGCTTGGTTTTTAATAAAATATATTTACATCAAAACATAGATAGGATTTCTTTTAATAAAATGACTAACGTAACCTAAATAAAAATAAGTGCATCGTAATGGTATATATTCAGATTGTATGAAAACAAAATGTTTTAGAAGTTATAAGAAGAAACGAAATATGTCTATAATTAGTTAACTGTATAGATAAAGTTCATGACATTAGGAATAGATTAGGAATAGTAACTTGCTATCCAATCATGACTTGTCATATAACATATAATGATTATTTATTTATTTATTTTTAAATATTTATTTATTTTAAATCATTTTTTAGTAACTTACTCAAATCATAGTTTTTTCATATGACAGGTCATGATTAATTACTTGTTATATTCATGGCCCGTCACGTCACATGTCTTAATTAACTTGTTATATTTTTTAATTCTTTTAAATTATTTTTAGTAGGATATGTATGTTTCAATCCCGACCGACTCCCATAAAATTTTCGGACCGATCCCTTGGAACATTGATCAAATCGACACAAAGAGAAATTAATTAAAAACTTTAGAGTTTTACAATTATAAAGCAAATAATATTCAGATTGTTTAGTACGTTACTTTATTAATTCTTAAATGTTATAAATAAAATCGAATTCTCAAAATAATCAATAACTATAATAATATTTTAAGTCCATATTTATATTTTAGCCCAGTTATTAAATTTATTAAACAAAACTAAGTTACTTGAATTATTTAGATTTTAGCCTAATCATTAGTTTTTTACACAAATATATTTAATACAATTATATTAACACCAATTTAAAAAAAAATAAGACACGCTCAAACTAAAAAGGAATTCTCCAATTTTCACCGTTTATTATTTTCCTCGCCTTTTACAATCAAACATGCACTCATCCCCTCTATCCCACTCGACTATCGCCGAAGCAAATTAAGCAGATCACTAACCGAAATCCTTGTTGTTATCAGCGCCACCCCTTTCTTAAATTAGATTTTTAAAGAGCCCCGAGTTTTTTATGGTTATTTCTTTATTAATCTAAATTTATTATTTGATAATATGATTAATTTCTAAAAAAAAATGTTAGATTGTTAATTATTTGTCGGCACAAGGTTGGTTGAATATTTTTAATTTTATATTAGCTTGCCAGTTAATTACTTAATTTGAGTTTGAATTTGTTAATATGACACGACGCGACTTGACCCGACCCAACCCGACCCGAATCAGACCGACAAAAAGTTAATATTTAGTGACACATAACTGACCCTCAGAAATTTCCGACTCCCACAAAAAAATTTCCTGGTTTCGCCAACCGCCACCAACTATGCTTAACGGGGACAAATCCCGCAATCTCAAGCTTTACCAACACATTTTCCACCACACGTATTCCCACACTCTCAACCCCAAATCTCACTTACTAACGACGACAACGACGTTGAAATAATACTAGAAACGCAAGAAGTGGTAAAAGAAGTTCGAAGTAGGGTTAAAGAATCCGTTGAAGGGACGCAAGAACCCGGTGGATATACAAAGAGTGGAGCACGAGTGACGTACTTACTTTGGTTCAAGCATACGTTGATGCCTCCCGAAGACCTGATTCACCTTATTTATACTTTCTAATTTAAAAGTTATAATTTTTTTTAAAATCCAACCATCTAAAAGTTTTAATTAAAAAAAAACAAATCATCTAAAAGATTTATGTTTTTGAAATCCAATCATCTAAAAGTTTTATATTTTTTAAATCAAAGCATCTAAAACTTTTTTTTTACCTTTGAAGCATCTAAAACTTTTTTTTTATTTTTTTAAACAACTCTCGAACAAGGAAGGCGTTTTGAAATTGTGTTAAGGAAAATTACCACGAAAACCTCAAAGCGAATGCAAAAGTCGAGTTGTATTTTTCGTAACAATAACTAGTTTAGTGGCAAGTGGACGGATATGAAAAGGAAAATTGACAAGTTCAACGGCATAACGGTGAGAGTCGAACGAAACCGTCGAAGTGGAGCAAGTGACACCGACTTGCTACATCGCAATTGGTTGCGCGCTATAGTGACGATCATAACATCGCACCTCTCGTTTAACATTGACGAAGTCTCCAAAATTTCAAGAAATATTGGATTGTCCAAGAGCAAGCAAGAAAATTTCATCGTCGGAAATGGATAGTCCCATGGGATCGGCATCAACGAGACATTGTGGCATAAAAACCTTAACGGTGACACGATTGAGGTGGAGGGGGATGAGGACGCGAATGAGTTGCCGAGGCCGGTGAGGAAAAAGAAGGCCACACGACAAAAAATGAGAAGGTTCAAGACGACACCTTCATTGAACAAGTCCGCTTGTTTAACATACAACAAGCGGAAAGAATGGAAATGAGGAAGGAGAAAATACATCTACAACAATTGTGCGTACTCAGCATGGATATCTCTAGCATGTCCAAAGAAGAGCAAGAATTGTTCGAGGCTGAGAATGCAAAGATAAGGAAAAATAAGGAGGGGCTGGTTTATTTATTTTATTTCTAATATTTGTAATTTTTTATTTTTTATTTTTTTCTAAGTATTTGTCATTTCTTTTTTTAAGGAGGGGCTAGTTTTTTTTTATTTCTAGTATTTGTAGTTTTATTCAATATTCAATTACTTTTATTTTTAAAAAGTTAAAAAACTAATAAATAAAGAAACCACACAGGGTATGCCTTTTGTATGTGATAGTCCTGTGTAGTTTAGTCATCGCTTACGTAACATAAATCACACACCACATATATAGAGTATATAGAGTATAGATCATGCCTTAAGTTTTCTAAGTATTTTGTTGTGATGACTTTAAAATAAAAACATGGAGGATTGAAACTCTGGTCGGTCTAAGAAAAATATTTGATGTCAACGTTTATTTTTGAGTTAATTGTCATTTTCGTCCCTGAGGTTTATAAGTTTTTGTCATTTAAGTACAAAAAAGTTTTTTTCTTCTCAGCTTCCTTCACGTTTCTAATTTCTGTCATTTTAGTCCAAATCACTAACTTGTGTTAAAAACTAACTGAAAACCAGGGGTATTTTCGTAAAACCATATTATCTTTTTTTTTCCTTTCTTTTGAACGACTTTTATACTTAAAAACCAAAAGTTTTAAAGTGTCATAAACATAGTTATGTTTTTTAACGGGTCAAAAATAAAGTTTTAATGGGTCAGTCTTAACGAGTCAAAAACACAGTTTTAACGAGTCAAAAACTTAGTTTTAATGGGTCAAAAGCTCAGTTTTAATGGGCCAAAAACTCAGTTTAATGGGTCAGTTTTAACGGGTCGAAAACACAGTTTTAACGGGTTAAAAGCTCTTATTTGCCATATATAAAATATATAAACTGGGTCAAAACCAAAGTGTTAACCCAATATAAATTTATGGCAAATCTGATTTGTGTTTTTGACCCGTTAAAACTGACCCATTAAACTGTGTTTTTTACCTGATAAAACTGACCCATTAAAACTGAGCTTTTGACCCGTTAAAACCGACCCATTAAAACTTGGTTTTTGACCCGTTAAAAAACATAACCATGTTTATGACATTTTAAAACTTTTGATTTTTAGGGATAAAAGTCGGTCAAAAGAAAAAAAAATATAGATAATATGGTTTTACGAACATACCCGTGGTTTCAGTTAGTTTTTAACACCAGTTACTGATTTGGACCAAAATGACAGAAATTAGAAACGTGAGGGAAACTAAGAAGAAAAAAAAAACCTTTTTTGTACTGAAATTTCAAAAACTTATAAACCTCAGGAACGAAAATGACAATTAATAATTTATTTTTTAAGTAATATTTATGTCTTTCTGAAAGAAAAAAAAAAGAAAAAGGAAAAGAAAAAGAGAAGTCAACATTAATCGACAATTCGACATCATGATAAAAAAAATTAACAGTACACTAAACACACCATTAATATCCATAAAAAATTATCTAATTTGTAAGATTTAAACATGCACCACTTGGGTGAGGATAAATACAATGTATCATTGAACAAAATGTCCTTTGATACATCATGGTAAATATTTATTAAGTTCAAACATCATACGTACATAAATGGAGTTCTTCTAATAACAAGCATATCATGTAACCCATTACCAAATGAGCTCTATAAAGTATAAACACAATCTGACTAGCTAGAAAATAAGAATATCAACCGACTGTCACGAAAACTGATGAAACAAAATAACAAAACAAAGACCAAGTCACATTAACTCGATCACCAATCCGCATATAACTTGTCCAGTTGGTCTGCGAGTCGTTGTGACAGTATCGTAACTCCCATGTACCTGCATAAAGTTAAAACCAAATTGACATTGATACACACATTTTAAGAATAACATACATTTTGATTTAAAATAAAAAATTAATGCACCTTCCAAGCATCATAAGACTAGCTTGAGGATTAGTTCCTGGAGAGTTGAGTAGAGTTGATCCATCAATGACTCGAAGTGAATCCACACCGAGAACCTTATAATCATCATCAACTACTTGCCCGATATGGCATCCACCATGATAATGCCATATAGTCGTTACAGTGTCCTTGCAGTGTTGTTCTAAGGAGGTACTTATATTACCATGTTCATTCAAGTTATATCTTAGCTTCATGTTAAGATCAAGAATATCTTGGTTTGTCATATTAGCGTACTTATAGTTTGAAAATGCTTCTGTATTAATTGCTGTAAGAACGGTTTCGATCCCATTAACACATTTTTGCAAATCTTCAGATGCATTAAAGTAATTGAATGTTACTGATGGGTTATCCGCTGGATCAAGATTTACAATCTTTAGATCACCCTTAGATAAAGGGCCATTAATCTTCTCAAATATAAATCCCCCCTTCTGCAAGAAAAAAAACCACACATCATCCTCACAAATTCAGTCGCAAATAACATTGGGTCGCAAAATTCTTCGCTAACTTTGTGATGAAAACTCCATTAGGAACATCAATAGCATGAATATTATTCTTTCAAAATAAAATAAAAAATTGATCGCAACAATAATTACCAATAGAAAATTGGTAAAAATTCTACTCTCTCTAATTTATGTCCAAAAGTTCAAGTTACGATTTAATACCTGATAGTTGTAACCTTGATAATCTGAGAGATTTCCAAAGATAACATTCAAGCCGCCAGTTTCCTCAATATAACTACCAAACGGAGTTATACCAACAACTTGGACTATAGAGGGCTCAACATCAATGGGAGAAGGGATGAAAAGTATATTTTGCGGGTTGTCTGCCATGTCTTTACCCACGTAAGGTTGCTCAAGCACGACTGTGATGTTGAGCGCATCAAGTTGGTCTTTTGGACCAATGCCACTAAGCATCAGAAGTTGTGGGCTTCCAAGAGCACCAGCAGCCAAAATAATTTCATCACTGCTTCCACCATTAAGATATGCCACATGCTTAACCCCTAATGAATCTTCGAACACTACACCATATGCCTTTGGTCTTGAACTATTTCCTGTGTAAAATTAGAAAGTTCTTGTAACAAGATTTGAGAAAAAAAAATATGATTTCAAATCAAAATAAAAAAAATTACACAATATGAACGATGAAATAGATCATTAAAATATATAAATGAAAATCAGTTTAAATATTAACATTATTAGAAGATTAAAGTTAAAATAGAAAAGTCAATGAAGAATGGATCGAATTGGTTAACATTAAAATGTTAAAGTAAAATCCAATTTAATATTAAAATAAAAGAATCATTCAACCCTGAATGTTAATATATTAGGTTAGTATTAAAATATTTAAATATAAATTAACTAAAGTAAAAATTACAAAATAAAAAATCAAACATTTAATATGGTGCATAGAATATGTTAATTTTATTCATCACCTTTCATATTTTTTACCATTAAGGATTCTCTTAGTGGTAAATATACGAAGAAACTTATGGTTTAAGGTTATGAGTTCGATTTTTAAAGCCGGTAGGTTTTCATATGACTTTCAAGAAAGTGATTTTTCTTGAAACGGGTTGACTAATAAATTTCGACGTCAATAACGGCCTTTTACCATTGTGCTTCGCGATTCGGGCTGGGTTTCATTTAGTTGGTCGTTAAATAAAAATCACCATCCATATTTAATAAGTATATATAATAACGATGGGTAAAGTTCTAGTACAAACCAATATTATTGTAAGAACTTAAGAACTAATGTAAGAACCATTAAATTTCAATTGAATGAAGGTTATTTACATAATTTTTATGCTTCTTCTTCTTTTTTCCTTCATGTTTATACACATGATGACAACTTAACGACCTAAAAAAAAAAACTAAACAAAAATCGTTTTTTTTTTGGTAAATCCGACTATGTTGCATATATGCAACATATGAAAACATCAACATTATGCAACATATGAAACATATAATGTTGCATATATACAACATGGTATGTTTCATATGTTTTATATGCAACATACCATGTTGCATATATGCAACATTGTATATTTCATATGTTGTATATATGCAACATAGTCGGACAGGCAAAAAAACAACTTTTTTTTTAGTCATCGGGTGGATATGAGTGGATATACGTGACATTAAATTAAAAAAATATATCAAATTACCCAAAAAAAACTTTATTTGAAATAATTTTCCCTTGATTCTTACAGGTTTGTATAATAGAAAACAAGATATCTTTACCATAAATGTAGTGGAGGAATTAAAAAGAAATGACAAAATTACTTAATTATCCCTCATTTAAGTTGATTCTTAAGTTCTTACAATAGATAATGGTTCTTACAATAGATAATGGTTCTTACATGAACTTTACCCTTATAACAATACAGATTATAAGTATTTAATATTAATAATAATAAATGATGTTAATATTAGTTGATGTTAACAATAATAATTAGGGGTGTGTAGAAATGCATAGGAAGTTTCCTTCACAAAGTTCTTGGTCACAATGTGTCGGAGATTTGACAGTTTCATACGAGGTTTTTTCTTGCAAATTACGTTGTGGCAAATGTGTTAAAAAAATGATTTTGTAGGCATTTCGGGAAAAAGTGTGCCTAATAAATTTCTTTCTTTTCTAGCAGTGATATCGAACCTGTGCAGTCAAATAAGATTTTGTGTACAATGGCATGTACATATAGAGACAATCCTTCAGGGTTTGCATATTGTAGCAGATTGGCAGCCGTGTGTCGAGTCCCATTTGGATCGAAAATAGTACCGCCCACTTTGGTACCGATGAGATGATCATAAGTAAAGCCATTGTCAGGTGTTACTCCAGCTTCCACCAGTGCATCTCGAAGTGCAGTCTGCCAACTTTGCACAACCGGCTCAAAAACGATTACTTTTTCAGTCCATTCGTAAGAATCCAGGATCAAATCTTCATCTGTTAATTTCGCATCCGTGTTAAATTTCTCTTCACCACGAGAGTAAAACCCTGCATTAATCGACGTACCACCACCTAACACACGAGGCCGTGTATTCACAACACCTTCGACAATAAACTGTTGAGCGGGTGAATCTGGTGACGTGTCGAAGAAAAAGCGACCGAAATTGAATACAGTTGTGATATTGGGATCATTGTAAGGCGATTTACCACGTTCAAGTAGTAAAACAGAGTAGTTGGCAGAGAGGGTGGCGGCTATTGGGATTCCGGTTGTACCTCCTCCGATCACGATGTAGTCAAAAAATGAAACACTCGGCGCTTCAGTTGCTTCATGCATGAAGGTGTAGTTTGGAGCTATAAAAACAAAAACAAAAGGACATGAAAATAAGTATTTAACCATGTTTGTAATCTCAAACTTTTTCTTGCATGGTTTAGGTGGTTTATGATTCGTCAAGTGGTTTACAGCTGTTTTCCAGAACTGTTTTTATTTCAAGGTGATCCACTAGTTGGATTAGCATATATGGGTGAGATTCGCTGGTTTGACTATCAGATATGATTTATCCTACTAGCTAGTGGTTAAGGTTTTATTAACCATATCTGGTTGTCAAACCCGCGAAGCTCAATCACATCTATGACACCTTAGTCAAATTAAATCTCAAACTCTATAAATTAACAACTTGTGGAATATATACTAACGCAATAAAATTAATTAACATCATGAACAAACAGTTTTCTTTTTGGTAATTATATACATGCATGCAATTAAGAGAACGATTTTCAGAAAAAGAATGTGCATATACCTATATCGGCCACAACAGAATCAAGCAAGAAAAGAACGGTAATGAGAGCACATGCGATCATTCTCTTATAAAACATCATGCTACAATATTGTTGATGACAGATCAATACATATATATAACTATATGTTTATCAAGAACTTGAGGTTGTAATTAACGTCAATTTCTTGGTGATCAATTAGAGTGTACGTATGGATGAAATTGAAAGATATATTTATAAGGGAGCAAAAAGAGCAAGTGGAATTAAAATGAAACCATGATCGATCGAGTAGGTATATATGACATAAGTGAGAAGACATTTTGGGTAATGATATGCATAAAAAAAGACGCTGATGCGTTCAAAAAAGTATATAAATTTTTTATTTATATATAAATGAAGTTGGCCTCAAGTTACTATCATTTGACTGTAAAGACCAAAATAGCCGGTGACTAAATTTATTTTTCAAAATAGCCATCTCAAAGTTAAAAGTCTTTAAATAGCCTCCGAAGCACTATCGTCCCCTAAACTAATCAGTCCTTGTCACGCACACCCTTAACGGTCGCAACGACCGTTTAACGCCAATAATGACCCTGCTTTGTGTGTTTACTGGTGCAATTTTTTTAGTAGTTGAAGTATTTATAGTCACTACAAGAAACACAACCTTCCTTGATGTATGAATAATGACGTGCACGATTTTATGACGCACAAAAATGGGTGTCATTAAAAGTCTGTCATATTTTGAAAAATTATAAGGAGAGATGACGCGCATTTTGAGCGTCATAAAATTTGTGTTGTATAATAAAAAAAAATACGGAGGGCACTTAGGATAGAATGTGCGCGTCAAGAATCCCTGTCGTGTTTTTTTCTTCCAGCCCAAAATGTTCCCCAAAAATTTTCCCTAAATTTGTTCGTCCCCATCCACCCATTATTTGCCCTAATTTTCACGTACCCCAAAATTTTCCTCCACCCTCAGTTTTGCTCGTTTTGCTCTCAAGCTCCGCCTGACCTTTAGTCTTGCTCTTGATCTTCAGTCGTGTTCTCAGGTTTCACTTCATCTTCAGTCTCCACTCACCATCGACGGTTACAGCCTCCACCCTAGATGTTCCTCCACCCTCTACGCCAACAGTCTCTAATCGACTAGCTAATCGGCAGCGATTTGACCCCCTGCCACCGGAAACCTAATGCGACGGTCCCTAATCGACGTTCATCTCGATTTCACTCCATCATCATCATCATCATCATCATCATCATCATCATCATCATCATCATCATCATCATCATCATCATCATCATCATCGTCAGGTAACTCATCGTCATCTCGATTTGACCCCCTGTTTCTGTTTTTAGTACAAGTTTAAAAGGTTTGGCCATTTCTCTCGAGTTATAGATTCTGATTCCGAATTCGTTGCTAATCTCTTGGTTCGTTATCTCCTTCTAAGTCTCCGTCAAATGCTCAGGTACCTCCCAAATTGAGAGCTCTTAAATATATAATTACAGCATAAAAATAACCATAATTTTGTTTGGATTTTGTGAATTGTGATACGTACGTTGTCTCTACTCAAATTGATAAGGGGTTAACATAACTGTGATATAAGACTAACAGGTGCAGTAATTAGGATTAGAATTGAGATTGATATTGATCATATGTGTTTAGGTCAGACATGTTGATTAATAGCTAGGAAAACTGGAATACAAATTATGCAACATCAACACACATCCCTAAATTACACTCATGTTCAAAATGAAATGAAACTCAGGCCAATAATAGGAAAACTGTAATAAACGAACATGGGATATTTAACGTGGTTCGGTCAGTGTGACCTACATTCACGGGCTGTAACTAGGTATTTTCTTTATTAGCTCAGAAAAGTACAGGAGATTACAACACATGATGTGATATATATAAAAGAAAAATAGGGCAAACTAGGAACCAGTATGAGCCCCTAATAATTAAACCGGCCCAAATGCCTTCACACCCAACAGCAACCTAACACTAAAACGTTTTGACGCGTTGCCTGACCCATCCATCTTGCCACGTCTAGTGATTCTTGAACTCCACCTTTTTATGTGATCCAATATTGTTTATCTTTTCAGGTTCTAAGATACGTTGGGGTTGTAGATGTTAAAAACCAAAAGGGAGTTGTGGAGTTGCGTAGATACAAAAAGCAACACTCGTTTTCCCAGCTTTCGTGTTCTGATAATATCAATGCTTTTACAACAGAAACGTACAATAAACAACCTCTAATATGGATAAGAGTGGTAACACTTTTCCCAATGTTCAAATTGTAATTGACATTATTTACTTTCTTTTGCAGGGTTTTGGCGGGTTATTTTCTTTGCTTCTTTGTAGTTGCAATAGTGTTGCTAGCTACTTAGTAAGGTTAGTGTGATTATGTTTTCAAATACGCGTTGTTTTCTTTCATTGCCTCTGTTCTTAGTTTTATTTCTATATACCTTTTTGAATCTGGGGTACCAACTCAGATCCAAACACAAATTGATATATGGATTAAAAAGGCTTACTGACTTCAAATAATCTATATATAAATTTTTGGTCGTGAACACTCTCAACTAAAGAAATAACCAACACCACTCTTAACTATCGACCTACTTTCTTTTAACACTCCCCCGTTAGTTTTTTTTAACAGCGTTAGTGAAATGCCTACGTGATAGTCCCACATGGATTTGAGTTGGTACTCCAGATTCAAAGAGGCATATGGAAACAGAGTTGACTGTATCATTGCCTCCTTGACTGATTGAGAGGTTGTAGAAACCGAGGCCTCTAGTGCTTGTCTAGAAACCGGACCGATTTAAACTGGAAAAACCGATCAAAACCGGCTGGTTTGAATCTCGTAAAAAATCGTGAAAAAAACGAACATAAAAAACCAAAGACCTTCAAAAAATCCGTTCGAACCGGCCGGTTCGAACCGGTTTTTAAAACACCGGGCGCCGTCGGTGTTTGTTATGACGTGGCGCCAAGTCCTTAATAAAAGGCGTGACTTTGTGGGAGCCACCCAAAATTTTATTTTCTTTTACTTTTCTTTTTTCAACCGTAATATGTAATAATAATTAAAAAAATTCTAACTTTTTCTTTTTTATATTACAACCACCCACCTCATATTTAACTTTTTTTTAATCCAATGAATTTAAAAATAATAATAAAATATATTAGTTATAGATATATTAGTCCTCCTCTCGCTCGAACTGACGTGACGTATTAGTTATAGATATATTAGTCATGTTTACTATTATATAGGCGTATATATTATAATTTATAGATCTATATATAGGGACTATTATATTCATTATTGAATGATTAACATACATAGTATCATTATTCAATAAAAGCAACATTAACTCGATCACCAATCCGCATATAACTTGTCTAGTTGGTCTGCGAGTCGCTGAGACAGTATCGTAACTCCCATGTACCTGCATCAAGTTAAAACCAAATTGACAATTAATACACCGTTTCTAAAATAACATATGTTTCATTTTCAAAATAAATTGAATTACCTTCCAAGCATCATAAGACTAGCTTGAGGATTAGTTCCTGGAGAGTTGAGTATAGTTGATCCATCAATGACTCGAAGCGAATCCACACCCAGAACCTTATAATCATCATCAACTACCTGCCCGATATGGCATCCACCATGATAATGCCATATAGTCCTTAGAGTATCCTTGCAATATTGTTCTAAGGAGGTACTTGTATTACCATGTTCAATCAAGTTATATGGTAGTTTCATGTTAAGATCAAGAATATCTTGGTTTGTCATATCGGCGTACTTGTAGCTTGAAAATGCTTCTGTATTAACTGTTGTAAGAATGGTTTCGATCCCCTCAACACATTTTTGCAAATCTTCGGATGCATTAAAGTAATTGAACGTTACCGATGGGTTGTCACCTGGATCAAGATTAACAATCTTTAGATCACCCTTGGATAAAGGGCCATTAATCTTCTCAATTACAAATCCCCCCTTCTGCAAAAAGAAAAAGCACACATCATCAGTCACAAATTCAGTCGCAAAGTTTGCCGCTAACTTTGTGATGAAAACTCTACTAGCAACACTGATAGCAAGAATATTACACTTGCAAAAAATGATTGCAAATATAGGTATAACTGGGCATCAAAATTGGTTGTAAAACAATTGTAAAGAGGCATCCGCGAGTGTTTTGTAGCGACTAATGGATTTATCGTAGTTGTACAAAAACATGTCCAAAAGTTCTAGGTTATGATTTAATCTCCAATTTATATATGTCCAAAAGTTCTAGGTTATGATTTAATACCTGATAGGTGTAACCCTGATAATCTGAAAGATCTGCAAAGATAAAATTAAAGCCACCGGCTTCCTCAATATAGCAACCAAATGGAGTAATACCAACAACTTGAACTATAGATGGCTCAACATCAATGGGAGCGGGGATGAATAGTGCATTTAACGGGTTGTCTGCCATGTCTTTGCCAACGTAAGGTTGCTCAAGCACAACTGTGATGTTCAGTGCATCAAGTTGGTCTTTTGGACCAATGCCACTAAGCATCAAAAGTTGCGGGCTTCCAAGAGCACCAGCAGCCAAAATGATTTCATCACTACTTCCACCATTAAGATATGCCACATGCTTATCTCCTAATGAATCTTCAAACACTACACCATATGCCTTTGGTCTTGTTGAACTGTTTCCTGTGTAAGACCAGCAAGTTCTTGTAGCAAGATTTGAGAAAAAAATAAATATGAATTCAAAATGGTTTCTCTGGGCAACCTAATAAAATAGTCAATTTATTTTACAATAGTTGTACAATTTATTGATAGTCATATATGTTAATAATAGTAATTAGTAGATTAGGTATGCACGTCATGGGGTGTTCTATTTCGTGTTATCTATTAAATAAGAAATATTGTTAAAGCAAACTTTTTCACAAAGCATAAAATAAATTAAATAATGACACTTCAAAAGTAAAATAACCAAAGATAATTAATCCAAGAAAACTATAAGATATATAAGTTTAACATTTCAAAATATTGATTAATATTAAAATATTAAATAAAAATCAATTAAAAAATTCAAATCACAATAAATATTTTTACACAATATGAATAATGAAATAGATCAATATTAAAATATATATGAATGAAAATCAGTTCAAATATTAACATTAGAAGATTAAAGTTAAAATAGAAAGGTCGATGATGAATGGATCGAATAGGTTAATGTTAAAATAATAGGTTAATATTAAAATATATAAATATAAATTAACTAAAGTAATTAAAAAAAACCCAAACCATGCATAGAGACCAAAATATTAATTTACTCAATAGTTAATATTACTAAAAGATTGTTGGAAGTAGTCGGAATGTCCGAATCGAAGTAGATCATTAAAGATTATTGTGGTGGTGGTTGCGGTTGGTAATAAACGGGTTGGGGTTGAGAAATTATAGGTTGAGAAGGTGGTGTAACGTAGAATGGTTGTTGGTTTCGGTTTGTCGAACTTTGTCCGGTATTCGACCGGACTTTGGGTCGAAATTTCTTCGGGGCGGATGTGGAGGCATTCTTTAATTTTCCGAGGATCCATTATTTTTTTAGAGATAATAGATGAGAAAGAATGAAATGTGGTGTAAAAAGTTATGAGTTTTTTGGATTTATATAGGAGGAAAACTTGTAAAAAAAAAACAAAACAAAAAAATTAAATGCTACTAGTCGTTGGCTAGTAGCCAACGTTAAAAAAAACGGTCGAAATCGCCCAACGGTCCTCGGCATTACTCGGCAATTACATGCCGTTTTGTCCAATTTGGTTGCCGAAAATATTGGTTGCCGAGATGGGGGTATAGTTGCCGAAATTGCCGAAATAAATTTGTTTTCTAGTAGTGATATCGAACCTGTGGAGTCAAATAAGATTTTGTGTACAGTTGCATGTAGATATAGAGACAGTCCTTCAGGATTTGCATACTCTAGCAGATTGGCAGCCGTGTGTCGAGTCCCATTTGGATCGAAAATGGTACCGCCCACTTTGGTACCGATGAGATGATCATAAGTAAAGCCATTGTCAGGTGTTACTCCAGCTTCCACCAGTGCAGCTCGAAGTGCAGTCTGCCAACTTTGCACTACTGGTTCAAAAACGATTACTTTTTCTGTCCATTCGTAAGAATCCAGGATCAAATCTTCATCCGTTAATTTCGCCTCCGTGTTAAATTTCTTTTCACCACGAGAGTAAAACCCCGCGTTAATAGATGTACCACCACCTAACACACGAGGCCGCGAATTCACAACACCTTCGACAACAAATTGTTGAGAGGGTGAATCTGGTGATGTGTCGAAGAAGTAGCGACCGAAGTTGAATACACTAGTGATATTGGGATCGTTGTAAGGTGATTTACCACGTTCAAGTAGTAAAACCGAGTAATTGGCAGAGAGGGTGGCGGCTATTGGGATTCCGGCTGTACCTCCTCCTATCACGATGTAGTCAAAGAATGAAACACTCGGCGCTTCGGTTGCTTCATGCATGAAGGTATAGTTTGGAGCTATAAAAACAAAAACAAAAGGACATGAAATTAAATATTTAACCATGTTTCTAATCACAAATATATATTTTCTTGGTTTAGGTGGTTTATGATTCGTCAAGTGGTTTTGTAGATGTTTTCCGAAACTATTTTTATTTCAAGGTGATCTGCTAGCTAGTTTGATTAGCATATATGGGTGAGATCCGCTAGCTGCTAATTTGACTATAAAATATGATTATCTTGCTCGTGGTTAGGGTTTGGTTAGGGTTCATCTGTGACTTAACCATATCAGTTAGTCAAACTCGCGAATCTCAACCGCATCTGTGACACCTTAGACAAATTAAATCTCAAACTCTATATATAAAGAACTTGTGGAATCCTAAACTACTTAAAACAACAAATTAAAATAAAAAATTCCGTTTTTTCTGGATCATAACACTAAATTAACATCATGAACAATTAATTAACAGTTCTTTTTGTTAATTATATACATGCATGCAATTAAGAGACATATTTTCAGAAAGTTAAAGAATGTGCATACCTATATCGGCCACAACAAAATCAAGCAAGAAAAGAACGGTAATGAGAGCACATGTGATCGTTCTCCACGATCTATTATAAAACATCATGCTATAATATTGTTGATTAATTAGAGATCAATACATATATAACTATATGTGTATCAAGAACTTGAGGTTGTAACGTCAATTTCTTGATGATCAATTTGTGTGTAAGGATATTGAAAGATCGATAAATTCTAAGATATATGTATAAGAGTAGGTGCGAAAAGAGCAAGTGGAACTGGAAGATGAAACCATGATCGATTGAGTAGGTATATATATGACATAAGTGAGAAGACATTTTAGTGATGATATGAATAAAAAGGAGGCTGCATCCAACTAATCATATATATTTTTTTATGCGTTCAAAAAAGTATGTAATTTTTTTATTCATTGTTATAAATGAACTTTAAGTTTCAATGATATTAGTTCAGAGACATATAAAAATAGGCCGGATGACATTTTTTTAAAGCTTTTGACTTGCACAATTGATCTCAGGTTCCTTCTAATGCAAGCTGTAAAATAAATATCTATAAGAGACTTCAATAAAGCTTTTGACTGCTCAATTAAGTTTATTATTTGAAGTTGGTGATTTGCATCGAGAAATTCATGCATGTGGGCCTTTGGTACATAAGATTGGAACAAATCTTCTTCAGAATTGACCAAATAGTGGGTCATTTGGTGCATGTGATATAAAGGTGAAAGCTGAAGGGTTTTTCTTGTAGATTAATCTTGATAGGTCGGGTCAAACAAGATGGATACTGTTCATCATATGTATTAATGAGTCATGGTAGTTAGAGTCAAAGTAGTGGGTTAGTGGTTCCTAATCTTTAGGTGCAAGTTTATTTTTTCTCTATTTAATGTATGTGTTTTGTTAACAAAAGTACAGAGTTTTTAAAGCACTAAATCTTTCTGCTTTAAGTGAGTGTTTAGGTGGCCTGATTTCCAACATACTTGTGGCATGTTAAAAGACGGGTGAATATATTTGGTATGGGAAGGAGTATAGTGGATATGATCAATAAGGCATAGAAGGTGGCTAGGAAGGATGTGTAGGCATGGCTACTAGGTTAACTTCTTGTATCGCAGACTGACAACAGGTGAGGTCCAAAGGTTGATACAGCTTTTGGTACGAGTTGACGGGGATTACTTATGGTTTTACCTTTATTGTGATTCCCTTTTTATACCCAATGTGTTGGTTTATCCGTGAAATTGAGACTTTTCCTCTTCAAGGGTGTAAGCATCATGACTTCCTTGTTTATAAGTTCAGAAAGTGTTTTGTTTTTGGGTGTTGCTAGAGACACCCAAAAAATTGCTAGGGACACCACCCTTAATGCCCCATTAAGGCCATAATGCCCCATTTGTACAAAACTAAATGCCCCATTATGCCCTTAATGCCCAGTTAAGTTCTGACACCTCATTTAACACCATTTTATAGGGATCGACGTCAATGATTGGAGAGATGTATGATCTAAATGCCTAATTAAGCCCTAAATGGGGCATTAAGGATCCCAGGAATTTTTTTCCCTTCAAAATTGTATTTTTTTCAAAATTAAAAGTATGTTTTTTATAAACGTTTATAAAAATGTTTATTAAAAGTATGTTTTTTATAAAAGTTTATAAAATTTGTTTAACTTTTTAGTAACTTACAAATATTACAATGTTAATTTTTTATAGGCATAACTAAAAGTTAATAAAATCTCTCGTGAACTAAAAGTTTATAAAATTCTCTCGCGAACACGAATATAAACGATCATAAGGTCGGATAATAAATTTTGTTTTTCTATTTATCAAACAACACAAATCACCATTACAAAAAAAACCAAACTGCATATATAATATGATGAGTTTGTACACATATATCAAAACGTACAACTCTATATAAATAACATATTTACTCCTGCATATCCTCGGCATCATCATCTCCGTCGTCAACATCGTCTCCGCCAGGTGCGGTGGCGTTTACGCCAATATCCTCATTATCAAAACAAGGTGGTGGTGGAAACGGATCATCAGCATGCGGGTCGACGTCACGTCGTCTACGCCGTGGCTGCGGCGACTGCTGTTGCGGCTGCTCCGGATCATCAGCATCCGTCTCTGCATATAAACCAACCATATTCTGTTAATATATATATTAACATTTATACATACTAAAATCTAACACACGTTACTGTAATTCTATATATTTTATTGCAATCAAAAATTTAACACAAACCTTTTTTTTTTAACAGCAAACATTGGATTAACAAAAACAAGACCCAGTAAGGTACTGGGCAATACAAAGTTTTGAGAAAACTAAAAACAATTACAACCATGTAAACAAAATCAGCTAGTAGCAGCCCTAAACCAGGTCTATAGCAACACGATAATCACCATCCCAGCCTCACTTTATCAAATCACCACTGATGATACCCCTTTTCTTTTATAACTTTACTAACATCTTGTAAAAATCCATCCAATTCATCACACATATTAAGCAGTGGTATGATGGAAAAGTCAAAAAAGAATACTGAAAATGCAATATTGATCAGAAATCCATCCGAGAAAGCAAGAAAGAGTCGATCGGTGATTACTTGCGGTGGTCAGTGGTGGTGGTTCAAGAAATTAACAAAAAGTAACTTTAATCTAGGAAACTAACCTGTTGTGGCGGTGGCTTTAGCGACGACTGTGAGTTGTAGCGGCAGCAGCGAACGGTGGTGGTGGTGAGTGGCGGCAGCGGCGAACGGTGGTGGTGAGTGACTGGTAGCATCAGAGGCGGTGGCGTTGAGGCGAACGGTGGTGGAGGGTCAGCATTTTTTAAATTGAGCGTTTTTTCCTTCATCTGGCATTAAGACCTTAGTGGAGAATTAAGATTCTAAATGCCCCATTACAAAGTTAAACGTGGCGTTACTGAAGAGCGTAATGCTACATTTCGGGCTTAATTGGCAATTAAGTTTTGGGGTAGTGCTGCATTAAGGCCTTAACTCTGCATTTAGTTTTTAACATTTTCAACATTTTATAATACTTGGACGTTTATAAATATATATAAACTCAGATACATGTTGGTATACGTAAATACAAATGTATAGGTACACATATTCATATAAAAAAATAATTATACATACGTATATATACATATATAGGTACACATATTCAATCAATGCAAATGCAACTAGTTCCGTGTATCTAGAACAATACAACGAATTTGGAACTTACAACTTAGTATCATTATTTATTATTGATATTATTATTAAATTTATTATCATTATTAAACTTATTATTATTTATTATTATTATTATTAAACTTATTATTATTATTAATATTAGTATTATTATTATTATTTATTATTTATTATTATTATTATTAATTATTAAACTTATTATTATTTATTATTATTAAATTTATTATCATTATTAAACTTATTATTTATTATTATTATTATTATTATTATTATTAAACTTATTATTATTAATATTAGTATTTTTATTATTTGTTATTTGTTATTATTATTATTAATTATTAAACTTATTATTTATTTATTATTATTATTATCATTATTAACATTATTACTATATATAACTTGGTAAAATTTTGAAACGGGACTGGCTTAATTCCCAATTAAGGCCTTAACTCCCAACTAAGGATCCTTGGCACCCCCACTAGTGGGCCGTATCTTCCTTGTAATGGTGTTCGCTTAATGCCCCATTTCGGCCTTAATTGGCCATTTGGTTTTTTTTTTTTTTAAATTGAAACTTCATTTACATAACCCTGCGTTAATGGCATTATTATTAATTTACATAACCCTGCGTTGTACCTTCACGAGATGTGTCAAGCCTTATCTGCACGAGATGTGTCAAGCCAAAACTCTAATGACCCATTAAGACCTAAATGGGGAATTAAGGAACAATAATTGACTGTGGGAACCGTGCAAATGATTGGAGAGAATAAACTTTAAGTGTAATGCCCCATTAAGCCCTTAATGGGGCATTAAACCCGGTGTCCCTAGCAAAAAATCAGGTGCCTAAAGAATGGGGCTTGTTTTTTTCTTTTCTTTTTTTTTGGTTATTTTGGTGTCAAACATTGACCACTACTGACTGTGAGTTACTATTTAGTGCCAGGTGGTGCAAGCTCTATTGTCTAGCCGCCCTTCTAACGATCACTTTTTATAGGATTTGACCTGTGTTTTGTTCTTATCTTTGCCTATTGGTTATGAACTTTGACAAGGCTGGTATTGAACAGTGTTATCACTACTATCAGTTCGTCCTGTCTGGCAAAGCTTGTGGACTTGCTTCCACTCTTAATAGTTCTTTAGGTATGCATCATTGCATCATGCTTTGGTACATGGTACGTTATGGGCTATCCGAGCCTAGCCCATAGGTGTGTGGTCAAGATGCAGTTAGTGAAACAACTTATGTCATTATAAACTTACTTATTAAACGAGTCATGTTTGTGTTGATGTGTTTTTCAAACATGCCGTATTCGGGTCAAGCTATTTTGATAAATGGGTTGTTTCGGCCGTTCCAATTTTTTTTTAATATTTGACTCGTGTCAGAAGTAAATCGTCTAATATATAATAACCATTAAATGAGTTTTGAGTTTCACTCTTAATATATATCTTATTAATAGAAAATACTCAAAATAGTAAAGTTAGTGTTCACTAGAAGCTGCTTTTAGTTGTGATGACTTGTATAAAAAGATGGAGGATTAGATCTCTGATCGGTTTAGGAAGTTTCTATCTAAAATTGGATGTCATGTATATTTTGAAAGTAATATTAATGCCTTTTTGAGAAAAGAAGCCAACATTAATCGAAATCATTGTAAAAATTTATTTTTTATAACGGACAACATTTATTATAAACAAACCACGAAGAATCATTGTAAATATTTATTAAGTTCAAAAATCATGCCTACATAAATAGAGTTCTTCTAATAAAAGAGTATACCAAGTAATAAACCATTACAAAATGAGCTCTATAAAGTATATATAACCACGATCCGAGCGACCAGAAAATTAGTATATCCACGACTGAAACTTGTAAAACTCGATAGCACAACAAACACCAATTCACATTAACTCGATCACCAATCTGCGTATAGCCTGTCCAGTTGCTCTGCGATTCTTTGAGACAGTATTGTAACTCCCATGTACCTGCATCAAGTTAATATCAAGTTAATACCAAACTGACATTGAGACACAATTTTTAAAATAACATGTATACGATTCGATTTTTAAAATAAATAAATTAAGCACCTTCCAAGCATCATAACACTAGCTTGAGGATTAGTTCCCGGAGAGTTAAGTATAGTTGATCCATCAATGACTCGAAGAGAATCCACACCGAGAACTTTATAATCATCGTCAACTACCTGTCCAATATGGCACCCACCATGGTAATGCCACATAGTCCTTACGGTGTCCTTGCAGTGTTGTTCTAGGGAGGTGCTTGTATTACCATGTTCAATCAAGTTATACGGTAATTTCATGTTAAGATCAAGAATATCTTGGTTTGTCATATTGGCATACTTGTAGTTCGAAAATGCTTCTGCATTAGCTGTTTTGAGAAGGGTTTCGATACCCTGAACGCATTTCTGCAAATCTTCGGTTGCATTAAAGTAGTTGAACGTTACTGCTGGATTGTCAGCTGGATCAAGATTTATAATTTTTAGGTCACCCTTGGATAAAGGGCCATTAACTTTTTCTAAAATAAATCCTCCTTTCTGCAAATGCAAAGAAAAAAGCATGGATTATCAGATTATCGATCGAATTAAGCTACTAATTCGGTTTATTTCACTTATTAAGATCAGTCCATGCAACAAGCTTCATTGATCTTTTACCATTTTATGTATTGATGGTTCAATTTTTTTCATTTTCTTACCAATTTATACAATGTAGTGATTCTATAGAGTAAATTAAACACTACTACACTAATGAGTGAAAGCGACCGAAATTTACCACAGAATAAGTTTCGGTCGCTAAAAGCCTAGTCACAAAACCTGTCACATACAAGATTAAGTTGTAAATTTTGTCGCTTAGTTTGTGACGAGAATTCCAGTAGTGAAATCTATAGCAAGAATATTTCGGTCTCAAAAAATAACTGCAAAAGTAATTACCAACCAAGGTCAAACAAGTTGGATTATATAACAAAAATGTTGCATTAAATTTAATGTAACTTCTTATAAAGAAAAGAATATGGCATTAGACTTTATTTTGATGATTTTAAGAGTGCAAAAACTTCAAACATGAATATAATGGGGGATAAAAGTTCCACTTCATTGCTTTATATGTTAGAAAGTTAGAACTTATTATTCAATAATACCTGATAGGTGTAACCTTGATATGCAGAAAGATCTGCAAATATAAAATTAAAGCCGCCAGCTTCCTCGATATAGCTACCAAATGTAGTAATACCAACAACTTGGACTATAGATGGCTCAACATCAATGGGAGACGGGATGAACAATAAATTCAGTGGGTTATCTGCCATGTCTTGACCGACGTAAGGTTGATCAAGCACAACAGTGATGTTAAGGGAATCAAGTTCGTCTTTTGGACCAATACCACTCAACATCAAAAGTTGTGGGCTTCCGAGAGCACCGGCAGCCAGTATGATTTCATCATTGTTACCACCATTAAGATATGCCACATGCTTCTCCCCTAATGAATCTTGAAACTCTACACCATATGCCTTTGGTCTTGAACTATTTCCTGTGCAAGTTAGCAAATTTTTGTATAAGAAAATACAAAAATTTTAATATATAAAAGTAACATAATTTATTGATAATTATGTTAATAATAGTAATAATATTAGAAATAAAGTTAATCCTTCTAATAATAGTTAGGAGGGTGTGTAGAAATGCTCAGGAAGTTTCCGAACCAAAGTTTTTATCACAAATGTTTCTGAAAGAAGTTGGAAATGTGAAACGAATAGTTTCCTACGAATAGCTGCAAAATTATTTCTAAAAAATGTGTAGAAAAATATGATTCTTAGGCATTTCTGAAAAGATGTGCTAACAAAATTATTTTTTCTAGCAACGATACCAACCTGTACAATCAAATAAGATTTTGTGAACGGTTGCATGTAGATAAAGAGATAATCCTTCAGGATTTGCATACTGTAGCAGATTGGCGGCTGTGTGTCGAGTCCCATTTGGATCAAACAGAGTACCACCCACTTTAGTACCATTGAGATGATCATAAGTAAAGCCATTGTCAGGTGTGACTCCGGCTTCGACCAGTGCAGCTCGAAGTGCAGTCTGCCAACTCTGCACAACCGGCTCAAAAACGATTACTTTTTCTGTCCATTCGTAAGAATCTTGGATCAAATCTTCATCCGTTAATTTTGCCTCTACGTTAAATTTCTCTTCACCACGAGAGTAAAACCCTGCATTAATTGACGTACCACCACCTAACACACGAGGACGTGCATTCACAACACCTTCGACAATAAATTGCTGAGAGGGTGAATCTGGTGACGTGTCGAAGAAGTATCTACCGAAATTGAATACACTTGTGATATTGGGATCGTTGTAAGGAGATTTACCACGTTCAAGTAATAAAACCGAGTAGTTGGCAGATAAGGTGGTGGCTAATGGGATTCCAGCTGCACCTCCACCAATAACGATGTAGTCAAAGTATGAAACACTCGGGGCTTCAGTTGCTTCATGCATGAATGTATAGTTTGGAGCTGTTGAAACAAAACAAAAATGACAAGAATTTATGTAATTGAGAGATAGAAAAATAATTTAAATCGCGTGCTGTCTACAGAGTTTACCCTATATGTAAACAGATATGAACAAACATATATACCTATATCAGCGGCAACAAAATCAAGTAAGAAAAGAATGGTAATGAAAGCACACACGATCATTCTCCATGATCTGGAAACCATAATGTTATAGTGTTGATGAAGATCAATACATATATAACTATATGTTTATCAAGAACTTGAGATATATTGCTTTAATATCTTGGTGATATGATTTGTGGGTATGGATGATATTGAAACTAGATAAAATCTAAGATATATATATATAGGTTGGATGCGAAATTAAACAGCAAGTGGAAGATAAAAGTATGATCGATCGAGTAGGTATATATGCCGTAGGACATTTTAGATGTCATATGAATAAAAAAAGAGAGGCTGCATTCAACTAATCATATTTTCTTTTCTGATGCCGTTCAAAAAAGTATATGTTTTTTTTTATTGTATATAAATAAAGCTGGCCTCAAGTTGCTATAATATGAATGCTTCATCATTCAATGTCATAAATGAACTTTATGTTTCAATAATCGTTTAGAGAGATAGTAATAGTGTACATATATATATTAAAAAAGTTATTGATAAACATAGGATGACATTTTTTAATTTGTTAGAACCAAAAACCCTTCTCCCAGAATGGAATTAAGTGAATGAATCCTAGAATTAGATCGTGCTCAAGCGTATGAAGCTAAAAATCAATTAGATACTGTTAGTCTCATCATTGAGAGCAGATAGCAAACACCCTCCGATGTGAGAATAAATTGATCTGTTCTAATGGATATCACAAGTAATTTTAGAAACGATAAAACAACTCACTATATTCAATAAACCGGGACAATTTACAAAGACTCTATAAACCTTTATTTATACAAAACCTAAATCTTGGAAAACAAAAAACCTAATTGCATACAAATTAGGAAACTTAATAAAATAATAAAAGAATCAATATCCTAACCAAAATACTAATTAAATAATTAAATCTAGTTTTAGTCTAATCCTAACTCAATTAAATAATTAATATAAGTTTACTAATTTATCTCTAATATGGATCAATTACAAGATTAGTCCAACATGTTCTAGAAGGAAAATGGTAAGTAATAGTAGAGAGCGATTAAGGTTTTCTATAAGGGTGCATACATACCTTTTTTTCTTGTGTGAACATGCGTGCGTGAGTATATATATATATATATATATATATATATATATATATATATATATATATATATATATATATAAAGGTAAGATCATACGAAAACACATTTTATTGTGAAAATGTAAAAATCAATATTAAACCTATATACTTTATTCATACGTTAATATTTTTTATAAAAATTGCACGAAAAATCTTAGAATTTTATTGTTAGTTTTGGGGAAAAAAATGACATTTCTTGATTTTTGAATAATGTATATGTGCAGCATTATCATTAGTACTACAGAAGAGAAATATCATACGAAAAAACAATTCTTATGTTAAAAACATTAAGAAAAACTAAAACCTTTATATGCACTATAACTTTTTGGGGTTGGTGTTGATAGTTCGGTGGTGGACTCTTTTGCTCATTCTTACGGGTTCAAAGTCGGATCTCTTCCTTTTACTTATTTGGGTATTCCGGTTGGGGACAACATGAATTCTATTAAGGCTTGGGATCCTATCATCAACAAATTCCGGTCACGCTTAGCTCAATGGAAAGCAAACCTTCTTTCTATAGGGGGTCGCTTGACATTGATCTCCTCGGTATTAAGCTCTCTTCCTAACTATTTCCTTTCTTTATTTCGGGTTCCTATTGGGGTTCGGGACATTCTTGAGGGTATTCGGGCTAAATTTTTTTGGGGTGGGAATGAAAGCTCTCGTAAAATATATTGGGTTAAATGGAATGATGTTCTTGTTGAAAGGGATAGGGGCGGGTTGGGCATTGGAAGTATAGAGTCCCTCAACCGGGCTCTATTACTCAAATGGAAATGGCGGTTTTTATCAAAAAGCAATCTTTTTTGGGTCAAAGTGGTCAAATCTATTTACAAAGGGAGAGGCGAAGATTCGGTTTTGGAAGCTTCAAAAGGCAATGGTGTTTGGAATCGTATTTGTCATAATTTTGGCAATCTTCATTCGACAAACATTATTCCTTCAACGGCCTTTGTTAGAAAAGTTGGTTGCGGTTCGAACACTTCTTTTTGGAAAGATATTTGGTTAGGTGATACTTCTTTTGAGGTCCGATTTCCAAGACTTTATGCTCTCGAAACAAATAAGGAGTGTAAGGTCTCGGATAGGATCTTGGAAGATTCTCGGGTCTGGAATTGGAGAAGAAATCTTCGTGGTGGCATTGAAGAGGTACAATTGAATCATTTGGAGGCTTTGTTGGACGGGTTCGCGGCGACTTCGGGTATGGATATTTGGGGTTGGGATCTTCATGGTAACAGTTTTTTTGAAGTTAAGCATGTGCGCAAAATTATTGAAAGGGCAAGTCTTCCCGGTAATAATACTAAAACTTCTTGGAATAAAGCGGTTCCTAAGAAAGTTAATGTTTTTATTTGGAGACTCCTTCTTGATCGGCTTCCGGTTCGGGTAAAACTTTTAGAGAAAAATATTAATTTGTCCGATTTTGGTTGCTTGTTTTGTGGCGAGAGGCTTGAAGACTTGGCTCATATATTCGGCTCTTGTTCGAGATTTAGAGACACTTGGGATAGAGTTCGTGATTGGCTCGGCATTGATGCACCTATTTCTGGCGGCCCTAGAGTGATTTTCGATTGGATTGAAGGTTCGGCTTTTAACGGCAGCCGTAAACGTATTATTGATGGCGTGTGCAGGATTATGTTTTGGCTCATTTGGAAGACTAGGAACGAGATTCTTCATCACAGGAACGATCTTACTCCGACTCCCATTTTTGAGTCGGTTGTTCATTTTTCCTATCTGTTTATGCATTCTAGAGATAAAAAACTTTGTTTATCTAGATGTAATTGGCTAGATAATCCTTTGTTGTACATTTAACTTCCTTGTATTGTCCTGCTTGGTTAGGTTTTTCTAACCAGCAGGCGTTCGCTTTTGTTCTATATATTCTTTGCTGTTCAAAAAAAAAAAAAAAAAAAATAGTAATATTACACGTGTGTAGAATATAATTAAAAAAATTATAAAAAGGTTAAAAAAATCCAGAATTAATTAAAGATAACATAGTTATAAAAAATATATAAAACGTTATATTTTTTTAGAATTAAAGATACGTGTATGATGCGGTCACCTCGGGCCGGGTTTCCGGATCTGAGGAGATCGAGTACTATGACCGGTATTTGTTTTTTTTAAGTAACTTGATATTATATATCTATATAAATGTATCATCTCTTCATAAATGTATCTATAAAAAATGGACTATTTATTATATAAAAAGACTCTTGCAAATTTGACATCAATGTCCACACATCTCTACGGCTCCACCACTCTACCTGCATCCTCCGACTTTTCGACAAAATTAGAAGAAAAGAAAGGAGTACATTGACGTGTCTTTAGTTATTAAAGTAAATTTGGAAAAGAAAACAGATTTTCAAGATAAATTTCTAAAAAAATAATAAACTAGTTGAAAAAAGTTGTTTGGTGTTGTGGTAACCAAAAAGCAGAAGGATGCACGGTTTGTTTCACGGTTATATTCCTTAAAGAAACTTTTTACATGCGGACATGTATCTGATTTTGTTCAAGAGCCTTGATGTTATCCACAATTTTACCACCAATTATCGTAACACCATTGAAATGCGCTTCGTTTCTGCAACACCAGATACACCAGAACACAATCCTAATAATTGCCAAAACAAGGTTCTTTTTTAATTTTGAACATCCATCCAATTCAGTCGGGTCCAACAACTCATGGATTGAGAAAGAAAAAGACCGAGTAGAAGAAATGGTGTTCATTTGATGTACATTGATTGTTTTGGTTTGTTGGGGTTATTTCCTTTTGTTGTTTTGTATTATACGTTTTGGGGTTTTAGATTCTTGCTAGCCCTCCCTTTTATTATATTTATTAAATGTTTGTGGTTAAAAACACTGATTTTGTTCATTGCTTTTATTTTTTGGTTTTTTTTAAAAACTTTTTAACATGTTCTTAGAATATGTTCTTTCATATTTATATTATTTGATTTAGGTAATGTTTTACACTTTCTAAAATTTGAATATGTTTAGCTTTTTAGTTTTTTAATTGATTGTTTTTTTTAATGTTTATCTTTTTGTATTTTGAATAGTTGTTTTTGTTTGACAACTTTATTGTATTAAAAAAAATATTTCATATATTGATGAGTTTATATATGTATATGTTACTTTACAAAAAGTTAGCAAGTCAAATTCAATCATGGTGTTCCATTGTTTGCTTAGACTAAGTGTAGTTGTCAACTCTTTCAAGCTCCTTTTTTCAGTGTTTTCTGTCATATGACAAATGACGTGGTAAGGGCTTGATCACAAAGTATGGTGTAGTGGTTAAAGACTCATCAAACAAAAAACAAACTTAAGAAAAATACATAATTAAATAAAACCAGACACCTAAAGAAAATTAAATGATTAAGCTAAATTAGAGACCATATTTCTTCTTAATCGCTTCCCTCTATTTCAATGCAAGTGTTAACGCCAATTTTTCGATTGGAAGCGGTTTTTCAAAGAATTCTAAATCCTTATTAGGAAATCCATTTGTTCTTGCCTCAAACTAACTAAACGTTTGAGGTTGGAGGCGATTTCTTCTTCATACTCGGGGTTAGCGGTTTCTTGGATATACTTTCCTCCGCAGCTTGACGAAGACGCTCACTTAGCCCTTGCGGTGTCCTGAAGAAGCTCGACAAAGGGCATATGACTCTTCATCCGTCCAAAGATGGACATGTTTCTTCTCCCGCTTTTTCCATCTCTTTCTTCTTGTGAGATCTTTAACCTTTCAGTTTTGAACCTTTCACATCTTGCATTTCGTGAACCACTTCGTCATCATCCGCTTGAGATTGTTGAGATTTTTGTTGCGGAGATTATTGTTGTTGAAAGGTTGAGAATGTGGTGGTTGTTGAAAGCCTTGATATGGTTGTTGGGACATATATGTTGTAAGAATGCTAAGGAAAATGATAGTGTTAGATTTGTTATTATAGTTTATTCGCCTACCGGATCCAATTGTAAATTAATGTTAACTTTGTAATGTTTGCTCTATATATGAAATGTATAATTTTACTACAAGTGTATTTTATTTTGTATTATGAGGTTAATTTTTATTAATCGGGAAATTAGTGATTTTACAAACAAATGCTTTTTTTTGTTTTTTTTTTTAAAACCATGACGCGCAAAAAAGCGTGTCATAAGAAGATTTATGACGGGGGCTTCCTTGACGCTTATCTTATGACACAAATTTATGACGCTTTTTTGCGCGTCATCGTTTGCGCGTCATAAATGGGATGACGCGCATTTTGCGCGTCAAGAGGATTCTTGACCCTGCCTTCCTTGACGCTTTTTTGCGCGTCATCTGGGCCCTTTCTTGACGCGCAAAAAGCGTCAAGAAAGGCCATTTTTGTAGTAGTGTTGAAACCGTAAAGATGTTGCGGAGGTGGTCCTCCCATACTCGCCATATACCAAAACAATTAATGTTCATCAGTCGATGTTTGCGGCGGTTCGTTATCATCGGTTCGCAGAGCTCCGAACGTTTGTCGGCTGGGAAACATTTAAAAAAATGAGAGGAGTAGAAGATAGTAGAGGATGAAATTAAAGTTGTGTGTATCTTTTTTGTTTAAATAGGTTGTATATATAGTGGTGTAAATAGGGTATTAAAAATCAAAAAAAGAAAAAGAAAAGGACCGTTGCTCAACGGTCAAGTTCCTTAAAACGACCCCCCATTGGTGTTATGTGGTCAACGTCCTTCACCAAGAATTAGCCCATAGCGTCCCCGAGGGTGGTGGCCCGGGCGCTATGTGGCGCTAAGTGGCAAAAAAAAATTGGACATCATGTCCACTACACTTAGTCTTAGTATATGTTTTGTGAGTATAATTTTTTAAATTGTTTTAATAGTTCTATTTGTAAATTGATAGGAACAAGGAAGTTTGGTAGCTCTATGAGCCTGATGTGAATTGTGAAATCTGAAATATAAATTTCACATATTTTATGAAAAATGATAAAAGTTACAAAAACATGAAGCTGGAACTTGTTTTAAAACTAGATTTTACTACTTGCAAGTATACATAATAGTTGTACAACTATTGCTAAGCACAACATTAACAAAATGAAATTAAAAAAGACACCGCAACAACGTTAAATTAAAAGTCTGGTTAAGTATAACATTAAAAACAATTAGAAAACTAAAGGAAATGATGTGGAACTAAAATTAAAACCAATGAAAATAGTTGCTTAAAAATGATTTATAAAAAATAAAAAAGTACTAATAAAGTTGTTGCCCCGAGGATAATGCAAACACAAAAAATAGTTGCATTGTTATAACACTGTTTAAAGAAACAGAAGTAAAAAACCACGCAACAACCCAAACATTTAAATCATTGAGTCCACGACCCAAAAACAATGTTACGTGACTATACATATTACATCACAAACTCGTGCACTAAATTCATTGAAATTGATAATTATAAATATATATATATATATATATATATATATATATATTGAAGAATTGTATCTATTACACTACATACTACTTTGCTAAACTTGTCGTGCTCGAATAAAAAATTAAAAACAAAAAGAAACAAAAAATAAAATAATAATAAAGACCAAAAAAAGAGAAATACAAAAAGATTAAAAAAATACACATTGTGTTTTATATATATGGATAAATGAACAAAAACTAGCTTTAAATCCATAAACTTGGAACAATATGTCTCGTTTTATTTATATATTTCATGGTAAACAACTGAAAACCGGTTGAAATCGATATTTGCTGTTTAGAGTTTTTGTTTTATCATGCATCGAAGAGATTAAACCCTAACCAATTAGAAAGAGGAAGTCTTCTTCAACACTAAAATATCATTACGCCAAATTTAGACCAATTTATTATCGTTATTTGACATGTTTTAACCGATCCATTTATGAACATATTTGAGACTTGTTATAATCTTTTCATTTGATAAGTAAATGGAGGAAGCAAAAGTGAACATGAGTTAATTTAGTTATCTCTTTTTCGCTATCTAGATTAGTTAATTAGTGTATTTCTCTAATAGTAAGTCTAAATTTAGAGCATTTAGAGTAGAATATCTATCTCAATTTCTATAACTTAATTTAACATTATATTTTTCTATATTTATCTATAAAAATTTATCTAACTTGTTACATTTCATTTTCTATTCCTATCTTACTTACAAACAATTATTTAGTTTTTATCTTTCCTTTCTTAAATACTGATCAAACATTTATAGAGATGATACATAGTGAATCTTTATATTTGTAAAATACACTACAAGGACCGAAGGAAGAGGGTTTGCAGCGATGAAATTTTGGTGGGCTATAGCGAATCACAGGGGCGGTCCGGAGGCAAGGGCAAGGTGAACGACCGTTCAGGACCCGTATTTTCAAGGACCTAAAATTTTTAAAATTTTCTTATGTAATTATCTAATATATATAATTTTGCTACAAATTTTAACACAACAACCTCTAGATTAGATGACAAACTCTGAAATCTGTAAAATGTAACCGCATCCTTAACATATATGAGGAAACTAAGAAAAAAATAACTACCAATCGAACAAATTAGATGAGATATTGTTAATCTAATGACTATAAAGTATATGTAATAATATTTATGAGATACATTAGAATATAAAACCTAAAATTATATTGTATGTTACTCAATCTTTTTAGTCCCAAAAAAAATAAAATATTTTTATATCAAATAATAAACATAACTAGAACTCAATTATTAAAAACTAAATGCATAATAATATTAGTGTTCTAAACCAAAATGGTTTCATTCGATCGGTAACCGTCCAGAGTCACAAGTCACTCGGGGCCCAAAAAAAATTCTTGCCCACGGCCCCAAAAAATTTTAAGGTTCTCGAGACCGGCCCTGGCGTATCGTGATATCTTATGGCAACGACATGTCGTCCCTATAGACTTTCCACTGTAGTCTTGTTGTAATAGATCAAGATGGTTCGTCGCCATAGAACAACTTATAATACGAGTGACTTTTCAAGTCTCAACTGCCTCAAATAAAAAGATGGAGTGGTTGGGGGTAGGTAATATCTAGGGTTTATGTATTCATTTTAAGATAACTTACATCGCGTAACTTGGATTAAACTATAACGAAGCTTCTGACGACCTCTGACTAATTCCGATCGCGGTTGGACTCAGATCTTCGTATATGGCTAGATAACCATGAACCGTCAACTAGGAGTTGTTGGTTTGCTGACAATATAAACCAAAAATTGTTAATTTTGTGACCTGGTTTCTTGAAAAGTTTTCCCACTTGTAGCGTATAGTAATGATATTAATTTGGCAACTTGTTTTTTTCAAAACCGATCTTCAACTTGGGTAACTTGTTTATTTGTAAGTGCAAACAAAATGAGTTAATTATGATTTTAGTTGACTAGTTATGGAAAATACTACATTGCATATATTAAATGGTTTTACGCTGTTAAAAAAAAATGGTTTTACGATATACGAAAGAAATCTCAGTCTTCACGGTATGCGGTATATCCATGTGAGTTAGCGCGTGATCACCATTTACGACGTGGAAAATAGCCCCATGATGCATGAGTGGTGACGTGAGTTGGATGACGTGAGAAATCTCACCGGCGTGATCAGTTGCTAACTCCTCTAAAATCCATCCAATAAAATCTTGCCACATTTCAGTTGTTGTTTTATTTATTTATTTAGGCTCAAACCAGTTTTTTCTCAAATAATTTTTGTATGCTAACTTTAAAAAAACTAAATTCGTAGTTTTCTTTATTTTTTTCTAAACACCTCTGTATAAGTTTGAACGAAAAACGAATTTAGTTTTTAAAATATATATACTTTTTGGTTTCGTGTGCTCTTTTTGATACGTTTTTATCGAACTGTAGATGAACTATTGTGTCATGATGCATACTTTACACAAAGACATAATGCATATGGAAGACCGGGTCATTCACCTGAGTAAACTATGTTGTAGATGGTATATATCCGGAATGGGCTTAACTGGTTAAAGCTTTTACCTATCCACAAACCAAAAAAAAATAATTAAGCTTTTTAAAAAGCAACAAGGGCTTGGAATTGAAGGTAAACATAATAAGCGATATAATGTACTTTTACGCCTCAAATCTTCCCACCTCAAAGGTGAAATCAATCCATCAATTTTCTTTCCCTCTTTCATTTTTATCATTTCCTCAAAGGAGAGGTCTCGAATGAGAGACAAAAACGAAAGAAAGGACTAAAAGGAAGCTCGGGCGTCCATTCTTAGAAAGATCTAAACACAAGGGTCAACATCAATGATCCATGTATCAAATTAAAAGAAGACGAGGACTCAACTTTAAGGAAAGTAGTATGAACTCGATTGTCATTCAAAAGTAAGGATTCTTGCAAATATTGAATATAATTTTATTATTGAAGAAGAAAGAATAACTACGATGAAGATATATACGAAATTAATGATAAACTATTGAATTCAACGAAGATACATGAATGGCAAATAAAGTTGTTTGGTTTTTAAATGCTAGAAGTTTCGCATGCACGAAATGAAAAATAAATATGACGCTTCCTCTCAAAATTATTGTGTTTAATTTAGTCATCATGTCCTTGACTAATAAAAATTTTAATTTCAACGTTGATGTTTTTAATTTTTGTCTCATTCGAATACTTGCGTGAAATATTTATGTGATTCAATATTAAATGGTTTGTGCGTATTGATTCTTGGTTTTTAAATTGGAATCATTCTCGGAAATATTAAATTATTAGTAAACTTATTAATTTCTTAATTTTTATATTAAAGTTAAGTGTTAGAACCCTAATACGATTTAATTTTATAATAAAATGAACAACTAATAGTTTGGGTATGTCTATAAACTCATTCACGTTATGAAATCACGCAATCAAGTTAAACATAATGGTCGTACGTGTTTGATTATATTGAGTATTCTGTCAGCGCAAACCACATACAAAGACCAGAAGGCTCGCATTTAGAGTAGCGGGTTGATTCATTTAATCAATGAACTGCATTAGGTTAGACGTTAGATGGAGTGGATGTCAAAAGACTCAATGTTGACAATACAAATCATTTATATATTAAAAGGATCAGTGCATCGTAATTATTAATAATCGTAAGTCGTTTTAAACCAAAAAAAATCGTTTTTTATTGAAATTATTTTTATTAAATATGGGCAATTGCATATATGCCCTTTAAAATTAAGAAATTAAACATTTTCTCAAAGCTTTTGGGTATGTCTTTTGAAAATGTAACATCTTTAAATCTTTAATACGTCAGTTAGCTTGTGAGATGATGCCTGGCACGTGTGTGAGTACTTGAAGATGTTTGCAAGAACGTCGCGTGAACATTTTTGTGATGGTATTATTAAGATAAAAGCTTTTGGAAGTAAAAAGAATAATTTCTACATCATCAACAATATGGTAAGAGAATATCCATATTTCTATATATGTAGGGATGGTAGAGGTAAAATGTCATTTATTTCATTACAAAAAATGTACATCTTTAATATGTCCGTTAGCATGTGAGATGATGCCCGACACATGTGACGTGTACTTGAAGATGTTTGCTGCAAGACATGTGCGTGTACTTGAAGATGTTTGCTGCAAGAACGTCACGTGAGTATTTTGTGATGGTATTATTAAAATGTACTTGTCACAGTGCAAACCGACTCAATGTGAGATTCAAATTTTGCAAGCAATAGATACAACGAGAATCATGTTCCATGGTATGTTAGTAGCCTTAATTGCAGACCGTAGCTTGGAGGAATTACGCAAGAGTATGGAGATGTCAATACATGCAAGGTGATCACAAGCATCCTAAAATTTGCTCGAAGTTGTAGCCTCACATGATTGTTCGTGTTACATTCGTTTTTTTAGGTGTCATGAGTTGAAGTAATGACATCAACATGCTTAATCAATAGCTAATATTTGACAACATACTAAAAAGAATCACATTGGATTCTTTATTTTAGGTTAATGGTTCACAGTACAATCATAAATATTACCTTATTGAGGATACATACCAAAACATGACTACTTTTGTCAAGTTCTGCACTTTTCTAAAAACCGGTGGAAGAAAAATGTTAAAGAAAAAAATAAGAAAAAGCTAACGGAAAATGTTGAATGAGCTTTTGGTATGCTCAAAATCGTAAATGTATTGTAATTCACAACACGACTTGACCAATGCACCTTACATGGATAAGGAAAATACTGTACGTTTACATTATATTGCATAAAATGTTTATGTCGGACGAATGCGGAACACTATGTCCTTTGGGGAAATTGAACTTTGAATCGAAGATGAAGATCTAGAAATTACCGTAAAAACATATCAGAAATTGCATAACCAAAACTACATTCTACGATCAGATATCATATAGAATATCGGAAGAACCCACCTACCCTGCCACAATGGTTCCTTAGGTTTTATTTATGTTGATTATGTGTCGCAATTATTTAAAATTGTGATAAAATCTAGTTTTATTTAATTTTGATATTTTTTGTTTAATGTTAGTTTTTAAAATTAATTCTATCTATATACATTTGTAATGTCTTAACAGTCAAAAATTTAATTAAAATTACAATTCAAATTCTTATGGGACTGAAATTACAGGATAAAGTATAATTAAGGGCCGATTTTTTTGTAACTAAATGTCAAATAATTAAATTGCTAACACATGTTTTTTTAATGCACTTCACTCAACCACAACTAAAGGAGCCCATTATGTGAAATGGGCCTTGAGATTTTGGGCCATTAGCTACTTCATAAATGCTGGGCTCCCAGGAGCATACCCTAAGCAACGACATAGTTTCATCCTTCTATTGCTTTCATTGCCACCCTTTTTCAACTTGAACAAAAATGAGACCACTCTATGTATCTTTGATTCCCTACCACAATTTGACTCTCTTTGACCCTTCATGTGCTCTTGGTCTGCATCTTTTACCCTTCTTTGTAACCATGTACCTTTGCTTGTGGTTCGAGCCATTCGACTTGACTTTGCCCTCGGGTTGGCAACATGTTCACTAGGAACAACCCGCTTTGAGTAAACTGACTCTTTGTGTTCCATCATCTTTGCCAATGTTGGTCCCCGTGGTTTTAAGTGTTCGTTGGGCCTCATACGCAAACCACCCTGTCCATTCCCTGAAAAGAAAATGTGGCGTATAACTAAATTCTTTATGCGGTATCTAGATGAAAGGATACAATGCTGAAAAAGATGATTTACGCGAGTCTACACTTTTTAAAGGTTTACAATGAACCTCCAGCTATATAATAAATAAATTAAGCTTGAGCTCAAAAAATATTCCTCAGTCACTTAACATATAAAGCTTAAACAAGCTCTAATGAGTTAAACAAGTCAAGTTCATTTTTAAACGACTTCATATTTACATCCTTTATTTTTATTTGTTGTGTTCAAAAGATTTAGGATAAAAGCATATTTAAAGAGTTTTCATAGAATCATAGTTAAATATAAGTTAATATAGTAAATAAAATTATAGTCTTCATATAGTTTTTTGTAACAGCTTTCATAGAATCATAGTTAATATAGTTAATATTTTCATTATTTAAAAAAGCACAAATTATATATAACCTTTTAAGCAATATTGTTGCTTCTATACATATTATCACGCCTGAAAAAGATATATACTAACATGCATACGTACCCTGATTGATAATTCTGGACCTGCTATTGATGTTGGGATTAAACTCCTGCTTCTTGTGGTCTTTGTCCCGGTCAACCGCACCCTCGAGCCAGTGCGCGACACTGCTAGTCCTATACGCGGAATATGATTGTGACCGTCTATGAAAACTCATCCTAGCCCTCGTTTCGTCGCTAACTTTCTCCAGAGCGAACTGGAAAGGGTCAAAATCGTCATTCCAAGCACATGGTCGAGAGAATCGCAGCCTTAGCGAGTTTGGAGACCTTGGTGACGAACAAGCCGACGTCTGGAGTCGTGGAGGAGGTTTCAAAGGCAAAACCTGTCCACTACAAAACGATTTGGCTCGAGCTGGAAGCCTGTAGCTTCCATGCTCGCTGTCGTTTCTCTTCGTCCACCAAAACGAAGGATACGTTTGTTGAAACTGGCAATGAGTTGTAAACCTCCGGGTAGTGACCTCAAACTCGAACTCGTGGTCATCACAGTCCGATGTCGAGTCGTCGAGCATGATCGGGCTCGACGGGGCGGTGTAGAATAATTGGGAGTTTTGTGGGCTGCAGCTTGTGGAATGAAAATCCATGTTAGATATATTATGATGAAAGAGGGTTGTTTTGTAGAAGGGGTTTTAATAGTAGGTTGCCTTAAGGGGTGGATGTGCCTATTTGCACGTATTATTGGTGCCACTTTGCTTGTAGTTTTGGAAATGTGAGTCATAATCCAAGAGAAAAGTGGTATATTTTGACATGTATCATCAAAGGAATTCTATCATGTTTGCATCGAATATACAAATGGCCGGCTTTTATGTCAAACCTTTTTATATGCAACTTTCGTTCATCACTTTTATACTTTTCCGCAAGATTCGTATATCAAACGGTAAAAGTAAGGAATATAGACCAACATATATTTTATTTTGGTTTTAGGTTTTCAAACGTTAATTAAGAAACACATTTTCTTAAACAACACGTTAAATTACCATGTTGTCTTTTATATGATCTGAACCCATAATCTTTTAGTTGAAAATCCGTCACTTTACCATCAACCTATCGGTTTGAGACGTCATATGAGACAATAATCCATGATTATATGTGTAATAATTGCCACATGTGACATTGTGCTAGACGTTGACTTTATAATTTAACTTTCCTTAAATATCATTTAACAATAGTGGCACCACACCCCGACGAGCCGATCGATGGTTTATATCTTACGTCTAATAAAGTTGTAGCCATAAGTCACTGGTACTCACACCTGCTATTTGTGGTTCTTTTAAATTTGTTAAGCTAACTATATCATTGGTCATGACTCATGAATTGTGGGCTAACGACGTGATGGCGGTTGACGGTTCGTATTATGGTGTTGTTATTTACATGGTAAAGTATGTAAAATGAATCGTATGAAGTTGCTTCGCACGTTTTAAATACTGAAATATGGACAGTGAAAATCACGCAATGAAAACACGTTGCGTGATGGGTGATTTAAAAGAAGCTAGTGATTGTTTACATTTCATTATTTATTTTTCTAACATTATTTTGAAGTTTGCATATTATTAATTTATAAATTCATATTTTATTAATATATATGAAAAGGTTAAAAAAATCATGTTGTTATATATTTTATTTTTAATTTTTTATTAGATATTTATATGTATAATTTTTAACTTAATTATTATTATTACTACATAAACAAAGTTAAATGTACATGAATAGTAGTGTGAGTTTATGGCTCCAAGTAACATTAGTGTTGGTGGTTGTCGTTTATTATACGTCGTGTTAGTCACCATGGATTTTAATTTTTTTAATCTAAACACAACACATTTAGTATAAGAGTTACTTATGTAATGTTTAAACCTGTGTAACATAACCATTAGGTCATATTTTTTATACTTTGAGTATTTGGCGTCTAATTTTAAAGTCGTTATGCATTAAATTTGTATTTCTGGTGTGCTTTTGTAGTACAAACGTTTGTACGCCATCGATTTGTATTTCCGTTTTTTACACGTTATACTTTAACAGTGAAAATTTTATATAGTATAATTGCGACAACTCAGGGTATATTAAATCTAGTTTATGACATTATCAAATTTCTAAAATCTATCTACAAACCATGAAAAGAAAATAATCCATTTTGGGAATTCATTCTCCCTGATTTGTCAGTAACTTTTAGGGTTTAACTTTTAGTGTTTATTTTTAGGTTTAAAGTTTAGCTATTAGGATTGACGAGCCGGTTTAAGATGTTGGAATGAGCTCAATCGAAATTCGTTTAACCTTGTTTCTCGTGGTTCTCGTAAAACAAGGGAGTTCTTATTTGAACTCTACCCTAATGTAATATTATTGGACTAGTTTTAGAAACTCGTATGTTATAGGGGATTGAAAAATACCTTATTCGAGTTATTCGAGTCGAATCAGTTTCGTATAACTAGATTCGAACTCGACTCGCATTTGAATAATTAATTTATTTGTTTCAAATAAGAATTCGACTTATATAAACCAACATTCAAATTCGTTCATTTAGAATTTTAATTTATTCGAGTCTGATTCTAATAATGAACACCTCTACCTATGACTGCTAACCCAAATTTCTTGAACTCGGTGTTTTCTAAATAAATTTTTTCTAGATTTTCTAAGATAAATATGTCACCTTGTATCTTGTAGACCTTCTTTTATAATTTGAATATCTAGCATTTTTGTTGTGAGTCATCACTACATAAACATCAAAATGTCTCCTTGTCGACTTAACTCAACTAAGTTGAGTTTTGCTTTAAAGTCTATATTTTCCTAGTTATTTTTCTCACTTCTTAACAATACCTTAACTAGACCCAATTGTTTGATCACTTCATGTTAATTAACGGATCATGATCGTGCTAATTCCTGAAACCCATGTCGTGTTTGATTTCACATGAAGATTAGGTTTACGTCAAATTTCAAGATTCGTGTAACTTTTACCTGCTAATCCTAAGCACGACCCATTAACATTTCTTATTGTAATTCAGATGAAGCTAGCTAGTAATAAAGTTAGAGAAAATCAAATGAATGACGAATACATTTATTTAGACCATAGCCTACAAAATATTAGTCATAATCACTCATCATTGTAATTGGTATCAAATAGAAACTTGTTACATAACTTGAATACTATCGCAACATATTTATTAGTACAGAACATATTTATTAGTACAGAAGAAATATCACACTGAATGGAAGGATTTCAAACAATAACGACACACATTGATGCAATATATATATATATGTTTTAAAAAGCCTCTGGGTGTGCAGCAGCATAAGTCTCGATAGCATTGTAGGTCTTCTCGTAAAGTTCTTTTTCGAAGTTAAGAACCTCAGCTGATGGCTTCTCATCTCCTTTACAGTTATAGATGACTGTCTGCTTGAACACACATCCTCCGTCAGCAGAAGGTACAATCTTAACAAGATGGTTGATGGAGTCTAGTATCCCCATCAAGTTGTCACCTTCAAAAAACGTGTAGTTGTATGTAAACTTGCTCGCATCAATGACATCTTGCTTAAACTTTCCGCTTGTGAATGGAACACCTGTGTGATACGTAACTTTATGTTCAGAAACAAAATCGAAGCAATAAAACTGATTAAAAAATTGAATCCTACACAAGTTATGCTACGTTAGAAATTGAAAATACATTGGTAATGATGCAATTTTCTTACCATCACCAAATGTGAATAGCCTTATAGTTCCAACACCTCCGTCTCCCTCGAGAATCTCAATAGACTTGAACACCTGAGGGTTAACCTTGGGTGCGATATCATGAAAGTGATTAAAAACCTTGAAAACTGTCTCAGCAGGAAACGTGGAAGGAATCTCGACTTGAATGCTAGCGGTACTCATGATTAACTTGTTTGATGGATTATATGTAAGAGAATAAAACGATTTTGTTTGATGATATATGAGTAAAGTTTGTGGTATTTATAGGATGGAAGAGTTGTAGGATTAAGGCATTGAAAATGTTAGATTTATGAAAGCACACCAACTTTGACCTCTCTTGTGGAATAATGTAGTGTATATTCAAAGTTCAAAGAAAAAGAATATTGGAAATTTTTGTTTGAATGTCAAGGAAGAGGGTAGAAGGTAGACAGGATACAAACTGAAAGGGTGTGAATTGTAAAATAAATATGTACTCAAACTTATAAGTTATAACATGACGCAAAGGTGAAGAATGTAAATTGAGATCGATCTAGAACATAATTTATTATTACGTATTAAATAATGATGTCATGAGGACCACGTGAGGCACTTCTGGTGTGGATCATACAGAGACTTTGCGTTTTTGGTGTAACTAATTAACTTTTGTAAATGAAATGTATAATTCGAAAAACCATATTTCAATATTTTCTAATCCTTTTTTTCTTTTAAAATAGAAACACTCTTTATATTTTTTAAAAATTTTAATACAAAAATAATGTTTAAACAGTTATTCTTAAAAACTTTAAAAAGGTATTTATGAAAGTAAAAAAAAAAACATTTGTACTTTAGAAAAGGGAAAATTGCATAGAAACATAACCAACTCTCAATTTTTCCAATTAAGTCACTCAAACTTTTTTTTGTTCCAATTAGGTCACTTAACTTTAAAATATGTTCTAATTATAGATAAATTACCTGATTAGCAGGTAACCTTATCAATTTTTTTATAAAAACTGATTTTTTTTAAAAAGTTTTTTTTTTATAAAAAAGGAATTTTTTAAAATCGGATTTTTAATAAAAACGATTTTTTATAAAAAATCAAAATTTTATAAAAAACAACGTTTTTTTATAAAAACGAAATTTTTATAAAAACGATTTTTTATAAAAAAAATTTATAAAAAGTTTTTTTAAAAAAAACGAAAAAAACGTTTTTTGAAAAAAATGTTATATAAACGTTTATTAAAAAATCGTTTTTATAAAAAAACATTTTTTATAAAATTTCGATTTTTTATAAAAAAATTCGTTTTTATTAAAAATTCGATTTTTAAAGAAATCCGTTTTTATAAAAAAATTCCCTTTTTATAAAAAAAAAACTGTTTTTATAAAAAAAATTGATAAGATTACCTGCTAATTAGGTCATTTATCTAAGATTAGAACATATTTTAAAGTTAAGTTATCTTATTGGAACAAAAGAAAGTTTGAATGACCTAATTGGAACAAAATCGAAAGTTGGTTATGTTTCTACAAAGTTACCCTTTTAAAAAACAAGTTAAAGAAAATGTTAATAATAGAAGGAAAAACTTTTTATAAAACAAATGATCCAATAAAATGTTTTTTTCTTCTTTTTGTTAGAAATTGTTCTCCTAACTTTTTTTATAAAGAGGTACATTGTATAAATAAAAAAGTCAAATGTCTAACGATTAGGACACGCGTTTGAACCCCGATTTGGAGCACATTTACTAGATGAGTTTGAGCATTTTCGTACACCGATCAACTCGACTTGCGGTACAACTATAAAGAAACCGAGAAAATGATGAGGCTATGTTTGTGTTTGTCATTTACCTTTTGACATAACAAAAACGAACACGGATACATAGCGAACATATTTTATTATTTGAGTTCAATCGTTAAGAAAATTATGATGTTCTATAATAAACGAATTAATTAACACAAATAATAAAATAGACGTACTCGCAAGCCTATTGTTCGTAATATGAAGCCGAGGCTCAAACTCATTCATTAAACGGACTTCATATGAGGGTTTAAACTCGAGATCCTATTTGTCTGATATACGATTTTTTTAATAATTCTATTGATTTTTACAGAAAGTTAAATGAAAAAGTAAGTAACAAAAATGAAAGAAAAAAAATGGTTGAATCATCGTATTTTAAAGAACATTTTTTTCACAAATACCTTTCCATTTTTTTAAAATTTAATTTATATAAACAACTATTTTATAACTCGTGCGTTGTCGCGGGATAACACGAGATCGCTTACAACCAAAAACTATGTTATACGATTATACCTAATACACCAACTCCTTTACTAAACTAGCTAGTTGAGATTGAAAATAGAAAATAAAGAAATATATGCTACACGATTGTGCTTATCACACTAACACAACATCAATTAATAAATGGAAATGACCATACCAATTAAACCACCAAATCATAAGATATATTTTTTATCTGCCACGTGACGTCACTACAGACCGCCATGTGGTGTGTGACAATGGTTATTGTTGGGTTAATCGGGTTTTATTCACGTGTCTTCGGGCGTATGGTTACGGGTCACCAAGTAGTTTGATTGGTATATGAGGAATTGGTCTATAATTGACCGAGTTGTAAGGAAGTGCACATATCAGTTTGGCACGTTGTAAGCTTAGCATATATATATGGAATTAGAAGATTAGTTTGTAATTTAACATGTGGTTAATTTATGTGGTTAGTATAAAATAATAGTAGTATTCGTTCATGCAGAACTCTCTTTTCTAATTTATATTAAGTTTTGCAAGCTTCTTTATCCATTTTAAGTTTTTAACTTCTGCACATTGTTCTTTCACTTTCATACTTGAATTTGTGTGCGTCAAGTGTGTTTTGTGGGGCATGAACCAACACCTATTAGGTTACTCTTTATAAGCAACTTGAAATTGAAATTGTTTTATAGTAAGAAAATTTGTTTTTAAATTTATGAAAAGACAAAATATATATATATATATATTCTAACAAAGTTAAATAAAAACATCTATAAAAGAATCGGAAAAATTTTTAAAAGCTCAGTATAAAGATATAAAAATATCACAAATTAACAAAGAAAAATATTGTATTAAATTGTTAATCCATATACATCCAACGGGGGTATATGGATTACCAATTTAATCCATATACGTACACCCAACGGGTGTAACTTAGGTTAGAGTATAGTACTAAATTGTTAATCCATATACAACCAAATGGTCAACAATCTTTCATATAATTCAAATCTAAATTTCGGTTATTTACACATGATAACAAGAATAGTGCAATAACTTATTTTACCACCCATTTCTCTTCCAATATTGGTCTAATTGACACTAGGAGTCATTTCAATCGTTCACTATTTTCAATTGCTTTATAATGTTGCTTTTATATGCTTTTAAGGGTATCACGACTCCACGAGTCGTTCATCACCCATTTTTATCAGACTGTGGCTTTCATGACCTCTTGGCCATTTAAACCGTTCCCACGTTCAACTTAGTTTTAGTGACCACAAGGGTCAACGCTTATGTTGAGTATCCATGATGTATATGTTTGAATTGGTTAATCATCTGTCTTTTTATTTCGATCTGTAAACTGATAACTACGATATGTATTTCTTACAAAGGGATTCAAACGAACATAGCTATAAAGTTAGAGAAGATCAAATGAATAACGAAAAATTTATTTAAACATATCCTACAAAATATTAGGCATAATCACTCATCGCTATTATTGGTATCAAATGGAAGTTTGTTACATAACTTGAATATTATCGCAACATATTTATTAGTGTAGAAGATTTATTACACTGAATGGAAGGATTTCAAACCATAAAGACACACATTGATGCAATATATAATTTAAAAAGCTTCTGGGTGGGCAGCAGCGTAAGTCTCGATGGCATGGTAGGTTTTCTCATATAGTTCTTTTTCGAAGTTAAGAATCTCAGCTGATGGCTTCTCTTCACCGGCCTTTACAGTTATAAATGACGGTCTGCTTGAACACGCATCCCCCGTCAGCAGAAGGTACAATCTTAACAAGATGGTTAATGGAGTCTAGTATCCCCATCAAGTTGTCGCCTTCAAAAAATGTGTAGTTGTATGTAAAGTTGCTTGTATCAATGACATCTTGTTTGAACTTCCCACTTGTAAATGGAACACCTATGTTATATGTAACTTCATCTTTAAAAACAAAATTACAAGAATAGAACTGTTTTAAAAAATTGAATCCTACACAAGTTATGCTACGCTAGAAATTAAAAATTCATGGGTAATGATGTATTTTCTTACCATCACCAAATGTGAATAGCCTTATAGTTCCAACACCTCCGTCGCCCTCTAGTATCTCAATGGACTTGAACACTTGAGGGTTAACCTTGGGTGCAATATCATGGAAGTGATTAAAAACCTTAAAAACCGTCTCAGCTGGGAATGATGAAGGAACCTCAACTTCGATACTAGCGGTACTCATGATTGATTAAATTGTTTGATGGATTATATGTAAGAAAATAGAACGATTTTGTTTGATGACATATGAGTAGAGTTTGTGGTATTTATAGGAAGGAAGAGTTAAAGGATTGAAGCATTCAAAACGTTAAATCTATAAAGAACACAAACTTTGACCACTAATAATGTAGCATAGTAAGATATATTCAAGGTTCATACAAAAGAATATTGGAAAATATTATTTGAATATCAAGAAAGAGGGAAGAATTTAGACAATATAGAAACTCAAAGGGTGTGCATTATAAAATAAATATGTTCTCAGTCGATAAATATGAGCAAGGGTGAAGAATGTATATTAAGATTGCTCTAGAACACTATAAGCTATTAAACATTAAACTTTAAATAATAATAGCATTGGTCACGTTTATATTTGTGATCATACATACAATACACCGACTTTGAGTTGAATATATATTTTCTAAAGGCTAATATGATCACTTTATATTTGTGAGCTTTAAAAAATATTTAAACATAGGTTAAAAAATTAGTGTTTTTAAGATGAATTGGTGTAGCATAGTGGTAAGAGGTAAAACCTCTTTGGACAGAGATAGAGATTTAAACTTTGGTATGATGAAAATTAGTGTAAAAATAAATTAGCCGTTTAGAAGAATAATATTAAAAATTAAAAATATTTATTAAAATAGCTGCTTTTTAAAAGAACTTTTATCAATCCAATTCTTACTCTTAGTGGCAATTTCTGTTTTCTAGTTAATAGATTGTTTTACAAAAGTTAGAGAAAGTTTATTTCTAATCAAATAAAAAAAAACAGTTTTTAGTTCACATTTCTTATTTTTCATTTGCTTAATGCATTTTAATTTATCAATCCAATTTTTATTTCTAATCAAATAAAAAAAAAACAGTTTATTTCTATATTTCGTGTTCTATTACTTTTGGTGCTCGCTATATGATATTATAGTCGTAATCCTTTTGTTGACCCGTATAGTACATGATCTTGGATTTGTAGAGCAATTCTACGACAATTGCTTAGTCTTGTTAGTTTTTTCTTAATTTGTTTTGTCAATAGATGTACGAGCGAGCCTAATTGCTCTGTATATAAAATATGACGCTTAAACTCATTAATTAAACAGGCTCGAAATTGGGGTTTAAACATGCGATGATGTTGTACTCCTCTTCTGGAAAAAACGAAATTAAAACTTGTTAAATTTATCTCTTTACAAAAAAAAATTTATTAAAAGATATTTTAAGTAAAAGAAACTAAAATTGCATTTTAATAAATATAAAAAGATTTCACTAAAGAAATAAAATAAACTTATTAGAAAAAATTAAAAAAAAACATTATGTAAAACTAATTTCATTTTAAAAAAATACATATAAGTGTTTATATTAAAAAAAATTATGAAAAAAAATTTAACACCATGCAATTACATTTCTTATAAAGGGATTCAGACAAAGCTAGCTATAAAGTTGGATAAAATCAACAAATGAATATAACAAATAAAATTATTTAGAGGTAGCTAGCCTACAAAATATCAGTCATAATCACTCGTCATTCTTATTGATATCAAATAGAAGCTTGTTACATAACTTGAATACCATGATAACATATTATTAGTATGGAAGAATTATAACACCTAATGAAAGGATTTCAAACCATAAAAACACGCATCGATGCAATATATAACTTAAAAAGCCTCTGGATGGGCAGCGACATAAGTTTCGATAGCATTGTAGGTTTTCTCGTAAAGTTCTTTTTCGAAGTTAAGAACCTCAGCTGATGGCTTCTCATCACCTTTACAGTTATAAATAACTGTCTGCTTGAAAACACATCCTCCGTCAGCAGAAGGTACAATCTTAACAAGATGGTTGATGGAGTCTAGAATTCCCATTAAGTTGTCTCCTTCGAAAAACGTATAGTTGTATGTAAAATTGCTCGCGTCAATGACATCTTGTTTGAACTTTCCACTCGTAAATGGAACACCTGTGTTATATGTATATTTATCTTTAGAAACAAAATTACGGGAATAAGACAGATAAAAAAATGGAATCTTACACAAGTTATGCTACGTTAGAAATTAAAAATACATGTGTAATGATGTAATTTTCTTACCATCACCAAATGTGAATAGCCTAATAGTTCCAACACCTCCGTCTCCCTCGAGTATCTCAATAGACTTGAACACTTGAGGGTTAACCTTAGGTGCGATATCATGGAAGTGGTTAAAAACCTTGAAAACCGTTTCAGCCGGGAATGAGGAAGGAACCTCGACTTGGATACTAGCGGTAGTCATGATCAATTAATTTGTTTGATAGATTATATGTAAGAAAATGAAACGATTTTGTTTGATGATATATGAGCAAAGGTTTGTGGTATTTATAAGATGGAAGAGTTGAAGATCGAAGTATGCGAAACGTTATAGATTCATTGAAGAACACCAACTCTGACCGCTCTATCTATTACTATATATAATACATATTGCTCAAAAGGGTAAATTGGTCATGAAATTTCCTTAATCTTAAGACGCGTACAAAAGTTTATGCATCTTGTACAAGTGTGTTAAACATGAAAATAAAACCCTAAATTATTATCGCTACCTACCGTTCAAAAAAGAAGGGACATTCTTGACATTAACCATGAATTCCCAGCGTTGGTTGCAGCTCTCCTCGATTGTTCCATAGCGGCCTTCGATTAACCCGCTCCTCTCTCCCTTCCATTGGCCACCGCCCCTCCCCTCGATATAATCTTCAGCCGTATTCAGGCTTTAGCAGCCCATTCATTGCTTCAACTCTCTCTTCCCTCCGCGTGCTCCTTTCTCCCCATCGATTGTATATGAAATCGACTCTCCCCCTTGATTGCGGAATCTCCCCCATCGTGGGTTCTCCTTCATTTCCTCTCTCGCTACGAAGCTCGAATAAGCTCAGATGGGAAGTGCTTTCTCTTGGTTGAAGCTCAGACCGGAAGTTCTACTGTCACTGGTTTTCATCGCACATCTCTTGGTACCTGGTTCTAAAATTTCATGTTTTTTTGTTTACTTTTTACTCTGTTTCACAGCAATCATTCACCTACTCTTGATATTTATCTCCCTTTCTTGAGATATCAGAAGCGTGGATCCTCAGGAATATCAATTTTGAAGTACTTCAACCCTAAAATCGCTTTAAACTTTCAAACCTGCTAAGAATCCGATTTCAGCAATACAAGTTTTGTTTAAATTTGTATGGAGGTAGCGTGTGGCAGATGGTGGATTGTACGCTGCTACACCAGTAGACCTGGTGCTTGTTCTGTTGCCGATGATTGATGAAGCATGAATGAAGGTATACTTGATCACTTTTATTTAAAATATCGGCTTTCTTCTATTGAATTTTGTGAATTGTTGTCATCTAAAGCATGTTACTTGAGTGTATGCCAAAATCTCTCACATTTGGTTATGTGTGGTTAATGTAGAATGAAAATGATCGTGGGAACTTTAGGCAACTTGATGAGAGCATTTACCTTCACGACTATTCTGGATGATTGGATCGTAAACTGCTGATCTTTGAACTATAAGCGTACTTGATTTTCTCCCAATCCATTGCTCTTTAGTTTCATGGAATGTTACAAGCAAAAAACAGTTTTTTCAAGAGGTTTGTTATCTCTTTCAGAATACAGGGCACAATTGTATCATTATTTTAAAAGTTGGATGAATAAAATTGCCCCAAAAGCCAAATCTCACTTTTAAAGTCGGGTTAAGAAAGCTTGGTTCTCCATTAAAGGATACAAAAATCTGAGTCCTCATGAATGTAGTAAGATTATTACTAACCAACCTTATTTTTTATGTTCTGATGGTTTATATATGTTGGTAGAGGTAGAGAACACAAAAAACACAGTTATAGACAATTATAAACCTGTTTTTTTTTTTAAATACGCTTTTATTAGCGTTATTGACTGGTTTATTCAGTTGCTATGTAGGGTAATGCTTTTCACTTGAACCACAATAGTCATTTGTCTTACTGCCATTTTCACTTCTATTCCAGTTTGGTTTGGTGGAAAGTAGGAGCTGCAATAGAAGCTGAGAGGCGATAAAGGCCAAATGATTATTATTACTTCAGCGGCTATATGGTAAATAAACTTCTTCTGCCCCCTTTCTTTTCATTCTTTTTGGTTGTTTTTCATTTTCTCTTTGTTATTGAAAGACAATATGTTTGGATCTATTGGCAACCTTTTAAAATGCAGAATATATATAATTGGGTTGCTTTTCGTATTTATTAGGGAATTTGCTTCAGGGTCTATCTATACTCAAATGTAAGAAGTTATAACCAGCAGCAGAGCCTGGTGGTGGCCCGAGGGTCTTCTTTCTTATGGTGATTTGATTTCTGTAACTAACTTTTTGTATTTTCTCACTGTTAGGTTCTGATTGATGTATTCATATTCTATTTCTACTTTGGCCCATAATATTGTTGTTGTTTTCCTGAACATAAGGTACCAACTAAAGAACAAGTGGATGCTTTTTTTCCAAGGAACATAAGGTACCAAGTAAAGAACAAGTGGATTTCATCACTCAGCAAGAGGAGTGAAAGGGACGAATCCAGTTAACCACCAACGAATAATGGAATGAATGAATTCCATTTCTTTCACCAACCAAACATTCTTTTTGGTAGGAATTAATTTCACTTCTATTCCAATGAATTCTGTGAACCAAACGAGCCTTTAGAGTTTAATCAAATCTTTGGTGGTTTACTATTCACTAGATTCTTCTACCTCAATTTGAATGTAAATGTGCTTCATATGTTGTTTATTATGGTTAATTTTTTGTACATTTTTTTATGAACTTAATATTTGCTAAAGTTTTAACTTCCCCACAAGTTGTACTTAGAAGCGTAAGTGATTGTATATTATTGCATGCTCCATCAGGTTGGTTGCAACAGTATGGTTTTATGTGGCAGTGAATGATGTAAAGTTATGAGCTGATAAGTAAATATGGGATCAACAGGTTGCTGATGTGAAGATGTAAAGTTATGGTAGTAATATAGAATGAATGTGTGATTACTGATGCAGGTTGCTGATGTGAAGAAAAATACAGGAATGGTCTATATTTTTATCATGCTGAACAACAAATGCTTATCCATGAAGGGAAAGTGCTTAAAGATGCCACCACCTTGAAAGAGAACAAAGATGCTAAAGTTCTTTTATTGTCATCATTTTATCTAAGGTTAAATTTACTTCCCTTTCATAACTCACATCCCGATTTTTAAAAGTTTTTTTTGCAGGTTAGCTTCGTGTTACTGGTGTGAAGGTATGCGTCTACTATTCTTATTTATAGATTCTAATTTGTAATTTTTATTTTTTTGCAGGTTGAAATCACATAACACTTTTGTATGTTAAATCAGTATTGTACAAAAGAATGTCAAGTTTAAAATGAGGAATCTTATTTAAGAAAAGGTTTTTATAAAGTCAAACCGCGAGAAAGAATGGTTTGATCCAGCAAAATGCGAAGATTGAAAAGAATAATCTTGCTTTTTCAACTAATATTATCATGTCTACAATGTGGTCAAACAAGAAAACAAGGTCTTTAGTGTTCTGCTCTAATAAAAGGTTACAAATTACTTTTAATCTATTGGTTAAACTAAAAAATTTCTTTATTTTCTTATCTAATAAAAGGTCTTTAGTTTTCTTTTATAATAAAATGTAAGAAATCATTTTTAATCTATACAATGTTGTATAGTTGTATTTGTTGCTATTTTATGTGGTTTCTGTTTTCTGAGATTGGTTTCCTTGGTTTCGGAAGCTAGAATGTGTCTCTTTTACAACCTTTCCTGCTGTTTTTTCACTGGTAATGTGAATGGAACCCAATTTTCTCTGAAAGTTGTTCAAATTTTATGTATTTTTGCTCCATATCTTTTCAATCCGGCCGTGTGGTTATTTGTATACTAACAATTTGATAAACGTGTACTGCAGATCATCCACACATTAGTAGATTGACGGTTTTTGGTGACCTCACAAACATATCATATTACTATATTGATTTTCAGTCAACTTTACTTACATGGGTTAATATTTTATTTCTGGTGCATCACGTCGCTTTTGTTTTTCAGCCCCCAACAGCAGGCTAATTGTTTTCTGGTTCATCCCATGACCTCATCTCGCATCTGATCGTTGTCTTCTAGGTATCAACATGGGCTAACTTTTCATACATTTATGTATTTCAGTCCCAACAACAGGTTTTTTTCAACTTCCTGTATTTATCTTTATAATAAATGAGTTAACTTTTCATACATTCATGCATCAAGAAGCTGGCGTAACCCAATCTTCATCAGAATATTGACTAAAGTCGCTTTTGTACACTAATATACATTGCCTCAAACTTTTATATGATTCCTTAACTCAATTTTTATGTCCTTATCTTACTCTCAACATTGCATCTTTTAATCTATTTGGGTCCTTATCTTAGTCTCAGCAATTACAAACAGTGATAATGTTCATGCAACTTTGGCATATTGCATGAATGTATCTTATGCTTTTGTCAACAAAATATCGACGTGAGGTAATATGAATGTTATCTAATTGTTACCATATGTATCTAATGTATGATTTCTTTTACATTTGGCACATAAATTATTTGCGTTACTGACCCATGTCGAATATGGGTAGGTTCTTCTTCTTGTCAAAGTGTATCTGTATCAAGATCTGGCTTCCCCAGATTACTTAAACATTTGCCAATGTCTTATGTTTCATGACCAACCCGAAGGTGTTGCAAGCATACTAGAGAAGCTTTTAAGAGCTGAAAACAAAGATGACGCAATGAGGCCCTGGAATATGGTTATTGATGCTGTTGTTGACCATACTTCTATACAAAACAATGCCAGTGATCACTCAAAACTTCAGGTTTATCTCGCATAACTGACCATCTTTCTATAGGGTCATATTGGGTTGACCCACCAATATGTTCTCTCGATTTTTTTTTGACACATGACTAAAATAAAAAAAATGTCAATATGAGTGGACACGTGACTAAAAATCCACGAAAAAGCTGCATGTTCTCCAATTTTTCTCCAACTTACTTGGTCAACCTTTGACAAATTCATACCATGACCCATTACCTGATGGACCCATTTAATTATGCACTTCCGGACCAATTCAACTCTAGAATAATCGGTCCATACACTTATTAATTCTTTACTATAAAAACATGCAGCAACAATTCATTCGAGGCAAATGACCCATTTTTAACTGACCTGCTAAACCCGTGAGACTTTTTGACCCGTGGACAAACCCGATTAACCCAACAAAATCAACCCAAAAATTAGATAAAAATGCTTTAGCTTTATATATTATGTAACAGTATGTGTCTATAATTCATATTTATATTTAGGTTGCAGTTTCTGCTTGATGTGCTTTTTTTATATCTGGATATCTAATAGAGTTCATATATCTGTTTTCAAGTTCTTAAGCTTTAGACGTTGTGAATACCGGGTCGTTGTAGATGCTCAGGTGGTGAAACGATGGTTGTGGGCGGTGGTGGTTAGCGACATACACACGAATTATTAAGAGACTCTGATCAATGGATGCATCTCCGCGCAGAATTTGGTACTTTTTTCTTTTTTACACATTCCATGTAAAACTAGCATGGGACAGGTTTATCTCTTCACTTCTGAATCTTCAAAACTCCATACCAGTTTGACCTCAAAGTCAAAATTCAGTACCTTTCTCTTGACACTACAATTCATTTTTAACTATTGTTAATTTGTTATTAACTCTTTTCAGATTGTGAGAGCTTTTGGAAGTTTAGAGAAGTGAAATATATAAGTCTGCACAACAAGATGTAGAGATTAAACTGTACAGGAGTATGGCGTTTGGCAGTCAAAATTATAGCCATCTTTCTGTAACTTTAATATTTGTTTAAATAAAACATAAAAATGGATGCCCTGGAGGCTAAAAGTGTCATATCTTTTAATTGATTTCAATTAATTAATGTTGACAGTGATATGTTTAGCTTTAAACTTGAAAATCCTTTTGATTGATTATATAGTCTTTAATGATGCTCTAAAAGAGAAATTGAAGAAAAATGGCATTGTTTTCTAACATGCATACAATCAAAATATACAATACAAATCGTCATAAATATTTATATTTCTTCCACTTGATAAGTTCATTAGAGCATACCATAAGTTTAAGCTTTTATAATTAACAGGTTCTATTTTTGTAGTGTAAAATAGTGAAAGGAATTTAGTTTAGTTTGATGGATCGATGACCATTGTTGCTAGAGAAGTTACAATTATCATCTTTACAAAGATTTGCATAATGAGAGACTTCTTGATGGTATAATATGTATATTATGTCATGATTAAACATTTGCTGGATTGATTTTAAAATCAGTTATTTGCTATTTTGTTTTGAGTTACCTTCTGTAACTTATACTTTGGAACTGTTTATGTTGGTTGATATTTGTTGCCATATATAACTAATATGGATCAAATGTGTTATATATCTACAATCTGATGAAACGTTTTGACATCTAATGAGAAAGGTTTACGATGAGGAGAAACCTAACAGACGTACAACGCAATATATCAGTAGAGGGGTGATAAACTAACACGTAAACAAGTGCCATGTTGGTTAGTTAATTAAATGCCTAATTATTAGAATTCCTAATCATAAGAGGAGTATAAATTGTTGTAGCTGCCTAATGAGCATGTACTGCATTATAAATTATTTATGCATCGCGTCGCGCTAACATAAACGAATATCGCGTTGTATATTGTCACAGTGTCATAATATGTAAAAAAAATGACAAATAACGCGCTATAAACTGTCGCCGCCGCAACGCGCGAGACACCATACTAGTTATTAGTTAGAATGATATAGCATATAAATGTATTCAAAGTCAAGAGAAAAGAATATTGGAAAAAAATAGTCAATGCGTCCAAAAATCAACGACACTTTGACTATTGTAAAATTTGATTAATATATCAAGAAAGTGGGTATAATGTAGACAGTAAACAAACCGAAAGGGTGTGAAGTGTAAATTAAACATGTTCTCGAACCATAAATATGACGCAAATTTTAAAAATTAGGGATTAACTACTGTGACAAAATAAATAAAGACAAAATTATAATTTTTTTTCTTTAACTTTATCCCTTTTTGTAACTTTTGTAATTTATCTTTTTCTGTTACACTTTATGTTCTTTAACTTTTTTTCTTAAGGTAGAAAAAATTACATATTTTGTTCTAAAACTTTGTCTGTTTTGTATTTTTTTTCTTTTATCTTTTTTTGTTACATTCTATATCCTTTAGTTTTTTTATTCTTTCACCTTTTGTCATTTTTAACAGATTCCGTTAAAATTAACTGTTAAGTCAAAAGTATTTTTGTCTTTTTAATTATTAGGGGTATTTAGTAGGGGTGTTCAAAACCGGATATCCGAAATTTCGGATAGTTGATTTTCACGATCCGAATCCGTATCCGAAATTTCGGATATCCGAATTTCGGATATCCGAAATTTCGGATACGGATTCGGATAGTGAATTGGATATCCGAATTTTTCAAAACAAAAAAAAAAGTTAAAAAAAAAAGATATTCAATCTCTAAAATTGCTAGTGATAAACATCCAAATGAGCAAATAGTCTAATACAAGTACATTAAATAGTCAAATACCAACAAAAAATTAAAAAATGTCTTCATTTTGAAGCTCGAATCCGTGTGCAACAAGCTTGATAGCAAACTACAAATCGGGGGTGTAAGGCAATGAGCCAGTGAGGGTCGAGATTTGAAGGACGACGGGATCCAAAGAGGCAAAGAGAGTGAACATCGGAGTTTAGAACTTTAGATTTAAGGTTTTTTAAGTTAAAGTATGGTAAACTAAATAATATATATAATTTAATATTTTAAAAATATATATATTTCGGATATTTTTCGGATATCCGAATATCCGAAAATGTTCAAAATCAATATCCGAATCCGAATCCGAAAATTCGGATATCCGAATTTCGGATATCCGAAAATTCGGATATCCAAATTTTCGGATATTTTGACTTCGGATATTTCGGATATTTCAGATTCGGATTCGGATTCGGATATTTTTGAACACCCCTAGTATTTAGTGTACTTAAATAAAGAGGGAGTGTGCGTTATGTAAATCTATACTTTTTTCCTTTGTCACCCCACCCTCACTTCTTTTTCAGAGAGAAGGCAGCCTCGATCCCCCCTCCCCCTATCCTCTTTCCCAGTCAAATTTTCGGCGGCCTCCCATATCCAAGCCCTCTCTGCCTCGACCAAACCTCCGACGACCCTCCATTGTCTCCTCGCCAAACGTCGGTGATCACCAGGCCACCTACTTGCTACCGTTGAACACCCGCATGCGAAATTGTTTAATTTAACTAGTAACTTAGGGTTTTAGTGGTCCACTGTTTATTGATCTAGCACTTTCTTGCGGCAGGACTAATCAGCCCATTAGGAAATTAGGTTATTAGGTCAAGGAAGCAATTGGGGGGCATGTCTATGTGTCACTAGTTAGTAATTAGGTTTGTCTAGATCGGTAGCCAACCAGGATCCAGAAGTGGTTAGATTTGTCTCATTTGAATTTAATCAATTCTTTAGGTTAAAGTTAGTTACTTTGTTAGTTAAATCACCCCAACAATTCAAAACAGCTAAGTGGCAAAATAGGTAATTTTAGGTTAATCAGTAATTTTAGTTAATTTAGTTAATCAGTTAATCAATTTCCACATATTCCCTTGGTTCGATAACCCTAGCTTCCACTACTACAAATTTAACCTAAGTTGGGGATTTGAAACGACCTGACAAACCGTTATCATAGACCTTCTTTTATAATTTGAATATCTAGCATTTTTGTTGTGAGTCATACTACATAAACATCAAAATGTCTCCTTGTCGACTTAACTCAACTAAGTTAATTTTTGCTTTGAAGTCTATATTCTCCTAGTTATTTTTCTCACTTCTTAAGAACACCACTAGACCCAATTGTTTGATCACTTCATGTTAATTAACGGATCATGATCGTGTTAATTCCTGAAACCCATGTCGTGTTTGATTTCACATGAAGATTAGGTTTACGTCAAATTTCAAGATTTGTATAACTTTTACCTGCTAACCCTAAGCACGACCCCATTAACATTTCTTATTGTATTTCAGATGAAGCTAGCTAGTAATAAAGTTAGAGAAAATCAAAATGAATAACGAATACATTTATTTAGACCATAGCCTACAAAATATTAGTCATAATCACTCATCATTGTAATTGGTATCAAATAGAAACTTGTTACATAACTTGAATACTATCGCAACATATTTATTAGTACAGAACATATTTATTAGTACAGAAGAATTATCACACTGAATGGAAAGATTTCAAACCATAACGACACACATCGATGCAATATATATTTTTTAAAAAGCCTCTGGGTGTGCAGCAGCATAAGTCTCGATAGCATTGTAGGTCTTCTCGTAAAGTTCTTTTTCGAAGTTAAGAACCTCAGCTGATGGCTTCTCATCTCCTTTACAGTTATAGATGACTGTCTGCTTGAACACACATCCTCCGTCAGCAGAAGGTACAATCTTAACAAGATGGTTGATGGAGTCTAGTATCCCCATCAAGTTGTCACCTTCAAAAAACGTGTAGTTGTATGTAAAGTTGCTCGCATCAATGACATCTTGCTTAAACTTTCCGCTTGTGAATGGAACACCTGCGTCATACGTAACTTTATGTTCAGAAACAAAATCAAAGGAATAAAACTGATTAAAAAATTGAATCCTACACAACTTATGCTACATTAGAAATTGAAAATATATGGGTAATGATGCAATTTTCTTACCATCACCGAATGTGAATAGCCTTATAGTTCCAACACCTCCATCGCCCTCTAGTATCTCAATGGACTTGAACACTTGAGGGTTAACTTTAGGTGCGATATCATGGAAGTGATTAAAAACCTTGAAAACTGTCTCAGCTGGAAACGTGGAAGGAATCTCGACTTGAATGCTAGCGGTACTCATGATTAACTTGTTTGATGGATTATATGTAAGAGAATAAAACGATTTTGTTTGATGATATATGAGTAAAGTTTGTGGTATTTATAGGATGGAAGAGTTGTAGGATTAAGGCATTGAAAATGTTAGATTTATGAAAGAACACCAACTTTGACCTCTCTTGTGGAATAATGTAGTGTATATTCAAAGTTCAAAGAAAAAGAATATTGGAAATTTTTGTTTGAATGTCAAGGAAGAGGGTAGAAGGTAGACAGGATACAAACTGAAAGGGTGTGAATTGTAAAATAAATATGTACTCAAACTTACAACATGACGCAAAGGTGAAGAATGTAAATTGAGATCGATCTAGAACATTAATCTATTATTACGTATTAAATAATGATGTCATGAGGACCACGTGAGGCACTTCTGGTGTGGATCATACAGAGACTTTGAGTTTTTGGTGTAACTAATTATTTTTTGTAAATGAAATGAGATGTTTACCACCCCGCGCGTTGCTGCGGGGTTGGATTTGTATGTTGAACGAAAGTTAAAAAGTTAAGGGGTATAAAATGTAAAAGTCTAAAAGTCTCGTGGTGAAAGTATAAAACTATAAAAGTATACTAAAAATGAAAGTAAAAAAGGTAAGAGTTTCGTGGCCAAAGTAGAAGACAACAAAACTTAAAACGAAAAAAAAAACTTTAAAAGTTAGAGCATTAAAAGTTAAGGAGTATAAAACGTAAAAGTCTAAAAGTCTCGTGGTGAAAGTATAAAACTATAAAAGTAAACTAAAAACGGAAGTAGAAAAGTTAAAAGTTTCGTGGCAAAAGTAGAAAACAACAAAACTTAAAACAAAACAAAAAATAAAAGTCAGAGGGTAGAAAACGTAAAAGTATGAAATATATTACTATTTCGTTAAAAAAAGTAGTGTAAAAGTTTAAGGGGTAGAATTTGTCCAACATTCAAACTACCGAAACGTAAAAGTCTAAAAGTCTCGTGGTGAAAGTATAAAACTATAAAAGTATACTAAAAACAAAAGTAGAAAAGTTAAACGCTTCGTGGCGAAAGTAGAATACAACAAAACTTAAAACAAAAACAAAAACGTTAAAAGTTAGAGGGTTAAAAAGTTAAGAGGTGTAAAACGTAAAAGTCTAATAGTCTCGTGGTGAAAGTATAAAACTATAAAGTATACTAAAAACGAAAGTAGAAAAGTTAAAAGTTTCGTGGTCAAAGTAAAAGACAACAAAACTTAAAACAAAAAAAAAACTTTAAAAGTTAAAGGGTAGAAAACGTAAAAAGTATGAAACATATGTGACTAAACTCTGAAAACTAAAAGTTTACTATTTCGTTAAAGAAAAAATAATGTAAAAGTTTAATGGGTAGAAACTGTCAAACATCCAAACTATCGTGACAAAACAATAAAATTGAAAAAGTTTACTATTCATGTTAATTTTCATTTGTATATATATATAATGTATAATTCGAAAAACCATATTTCAATATTTTCTAATCCTTTTTTCTTTTAAAATAGAAACACTCTTTATATTTTTCAAAAATTTTAATACAAAAATAACGTTTAAACAATTATTCTTAAAAACTTTAAAAAGGTATTTATGAAAGTAAAAAAAAAAACATTTGTACTTCAAAAAACAGGTTAAAGAAAATATTAATAAAAGAAGGAAAAACTTTTTATAAAACAAATTGATCCAATAATAAAAGAAGGAAAAACTTTTTATAAAACAAATTGATCCAATAAAATGGTTTTTTCTTCTTTTTATTAGAAATTGTTCTCCTAAACTTTTTTTTTCCTAAAGAGGTACATTGTAAAATCAAAAAAATAAAAAGTCACATGTCGAACGATTAGGACACGTGTTTGAGCCCGATTTGGAGCACATTTACTAAATAAGTTTGAGCATTTTCATATACCAATCAACTAGTTTACTAAATAAGTTTGAGCATTTTCATATACCAATCAACTAGACTTGCGGTACAACTATAAACAAACTGAGAAAACGATGAGGCTATGTTTGTGTTTGTCATTTACCTTTTGACATAACAAATAACGAACACGGATACATAGCGAACATAGTTTATTATCTGTGTTCACTCGTTAAGAAAATACTGATGTTCTATAATAAACGAATTAATTAACACAAATAATAAAATAGACGTACTCGCAAGCCTATTATTTGTAATATGAAGCCGAGGCTCAAACTCATTCGTTAAACGGGCTTCATATGAGGGTTTAAGCTCGAGATCTTATTTGTCTGATAATGATTTTTTTTATAATTTTATTGATTTTTACAGAAAGTTATATGGAAAAGTAAGTAACAAAAATGAAAGAAAAAAAATGGTTGGATCATTATACTATAATAACATAATACAACCTATGGTATTAATTCTTAAGCATAGTGTACAAGTCTATGAAGCACCAACTCTTATTACTATCTACAAAAAATAATGGCATGTTTGTAATTTTGATCAAGTTTGAGGTGTTTTCAATTACTGATCCAAGACCAGTAATAGGTTATGGCATTATGGTAATTTTATTTGCCTAGAGGGGGTATATTTGTCAACAGAAAGGAAGAGTGGATAGGCAAGTATGGTCTTAAACCCCATCTTTACTCCACCTTTTCATTTGGGTCATCCATCCGTTGAATACCCGCAAATCTCGGCACCCACCATACTTCTATCCCATCACCATACCACATATGCATTCTGGTCTCTTTCTCTCGATCAATGGTTTGCATATCACTGCCATTCTCTTCCTCACTCATCCACAAAACCGACGCCACCACTTCTTCTTCTATCGCCGCCGGTAATTCTTCCCGTGCTGCCGCTCCAGTTGTATTTTTCGTCATGTTCATCACGCACGGTTCCTTATGTGCGTCCTACTAAACTGTTCAACGGTACGTGAGTGATGGTTTTCTTTGTTTTAATTTCCTTTGTTGCTTTTCTTCTAGATCTGCTCATCCATGTCTACATTTAGTTCTTTACCTAGGTTTGTTGTTCTTATTTCATTGAAATTTCGTTGTTGCAGGTATCCGTTCCACTAAGAGGTAAGATCGATTGATTTACTTTGTACATATCTTTTCCTCCATTTACAACCCTTGAAGCATCATTTTGATTGCCACGTTTATCATCCACTTTTCATTTTGTTGCTTCTTATTTTGTCTCTTCCTCAGCTCTTTAATCTCTCTCTTTGCTCTATGTGGAAGCATTTAGTCAGGTGAAAGTATTAATGTCGATTCAACTGCCTAAGAGAAGGTATGTAGTTCTTTCTTTAGCACCTCTTTGGGGTATTTTTTTGTAATCATCTTTTCAGTTTCTTGAAACACATAAACAATTTCATAAATGTATTAAAAGTGTTGCAGTTAGATTAGTAGAAGTAGTATGGCCGTCTATAGGTCGAATGGGGTTATGCTTATATTAGGTGGCGTCAAACATAAAACAACATTTGAAGAATAGCAAAATAAGATTAGACTAAGCATTTGCAGGAATTTCAGGGAATGATCATGATGAAATTGATAATAAGACACAAGTTAGCCTCTTCATGATATATTTTTCCATTATAACGGCTGTTCGAATGGATGCTTGGGTGAATTTTTTATTTATTTATGAACTTCAGTTGCTTATAAGATATCTTTTCTTTCTTTTTTATTTTATTTTTAACTTTGTTGTATATTTTTTGTTTATTATAGGCCTTTGAATGGATACTTGATTCTGTTAAATCATGTTTAAGGATATACAATGTTCATAATGAATTTATATTTTTGCAGTGTGATTAAGTTTGTTTTGGTTGTTCCAGCAGTCCTCTTTGAGTTCAGAGGTGAGTGGCTTATGAATTGTTATAAAGTTGTTTTTGATATTCAGAATTTCAACTCAATTTTGATCTCTGTTATAGTTGAATATGTATTTGAGTAGTTAATGTTAATAGGTTAAAACTCAATATTGTTTGTCATAAAGTGAGTAAATGTTGGTTCTCGGGATTGTCTTCCTAATATGTTTCTAATTTGAAATTCAGTTACATAAAACATAATTTGTAAGTTTTAGTCCTATATGAGGTTATGTAGTCAAAGAGTAGCCTACGGGCAGCAGTCACTCTTTATTTTCATTAAGACGCTAAGGCGAGTCTTTGAGCTAAATTTAGGATAAATTATATGAGCAGGCGAAGCATTTGATATTGCTTTCAAACGTATAAAAGTTGTCTGAGAGCAATGTAATGAGGCATAAAATACATCTGAATTTCTTAAAAGTTGTATTTTACATTGTTTTATCAGTTTTTTATGTCTACTATTAGATTCTTTTTTATATGCTAGGTATGTTTGTAATTAGGATAATTTTTCTTGCAGCTTTAGTTGATAATTTCGTTGGTTTTACTTTTCAGGATTGTGAAAGTTGCTTGCTATGTTGTAAGTATTTCTTATATTCCTTTGTCTTTTTGTTTTACCTATTATTCAGATAATTATAATGTCTGTTATAGTGTACTGAAGTTATGCTTCATTGCTAACCTATACTTATTAGGCTTTATATTGGCACCTCAGTTTGTATCTATTAGAAATTATATCATTAGTATGTCTCCTAGGTCCTCTTTAGTAGAATGTAGATGCGTAGAGAATGTTAAGGGTTGTTCTTCGGGACCTGTTTTGTCAAATGAATCTACGTTTTGTTCCTTTTAAGGTATTTCATTTTAATTCAAAAGGGATACCTTTCACGCTTTAGTTTATGGTTTGTGTATTTGTTTCTAATGTAGGCTGTGTTTTTAGCCTTGGAATGATGTTTTATGAAGTTCACAAATAGGATTCATCGCTATGAGGACTTGGCCACATTTTTTTAGAGCATATACAACATAAACTCTTTATAGATTCCTATATTTTTACATTTTTCTTCTTTGTTAGAACTAAATTTATATGCATTCATGACACGAATTTCGCATGACCCGTATCACACATGGTTTGGCTATCCGACTTTTTAAAACGGTTCGACTCCGCCGCGAAGCGCGGGTCGACCCACTTGTCGTATTCTAAAGAACAAGTTTTATTTCACAAATACCTTTTCATTTTTTTAAAATTTAATTTTTATAAACAACTATTTTATAACTCGTGCGTTGTCATGGGGAAAACACGAGATCGCTTATGACCAAAAACTATGTTATACGATTGTACCTATTACACCACCAACTCCTTTATTAAACTAGCTCGTTGAGATTAAAAATAGAAAATAAAGAAATCTATGATACACGATTGTGCTTATCACACTAGCTAACACAACATCAATTAATAAACGGAAATGACCATACCAATTAAACCACCAAATCATAGGATATACTTTTTATCTGCCACCCGACGTCACTAGAGACCGCCATGTGGTGTGTGACAATGGTTATTGTTGGGTTAATCGGATTTTATTCACGGGACCTCAGGCGTATGGTTACGGGTCACCAGGTAGTTTGATTGGTAATGAGGAATTGGTCTATAATTGACCGAGTTGTAAGGAAGTGCACATATCAGTTTGGCACGTTGGAAGCTTAGCATATATGGAATTAGGATATTAGTTTGTGTAACATCCCAAA